>OVBA01000140.1:0-94932 GCA_900406435.1 Lepidium aucheri | reverse complement strand
CATCATTGGTATGCGTATTTAATATGATGAGTTAAGTTGGAAAAAAAAAAAGTAGTAAAAATAAAATAACAAAAAATAGAGTACTTAAAGTACATTGGTTTATTTTTTTTAGTGAAGAAGTCTTCGTACATGTGTCTTCCACTTCGATATCACAGTGTACCTGTCATTTTAGATTTGTACGTCTTTATCAAAACTATTAATTTACCAAATTTTATTATTATTATTCCAATATTTAATTTTCCTAATACTGTTTACACTATTAATATGGTTTTTCCATAATTTTTATCAATTTTTTGTAATTTTCTTAGAAGATGGTTTGGTTCTTGGATCTGATGAAAGTTTAAATCGATCAGGCCAAGTTGAGATAAATTAAGAGAATCTTCCTTAATCAAAGTCATTAATAACGATAGGACAGACAGTAATTTGGAACAAAAGATAGTAATTAATTACACAACACATGTGAATGCACTCTTTTGTTCAGTTAGTTCAGATTGACGAAATTCCATATTTACCCTTAATAATTTTACGCTTGTACCATCCACCGACACCGACAGTAGTTTACATCAATGGGTTTGACTCATTTGACTAAGGGTATTATTGGAAGTTTAGGAATATATAACTGTAAATAGTTGGAAGTGTCTCTTAGAACTCTCCCGGTACGTACGGCCCGACATTGAACTTTCGCTTATGTTATCTCTTTTAATATTTCAATATTTTTTTTGATAAAATTAATATTTCAATATTATATAATTTTTTGAGTTTTGGTCAGATTTGTAATCAGATGTGATTTCTTAGAATCCACCAGCTTTTCTATTTGTCGGAAATTTTTCCATTTTAAAAAACCTCAAATGGTGTTTTTATCTATTTGTTTATAAATTGAACAAAATAAAAATATATTTCTTTAAATATAATTTAATAGCAAGTGGCATTTAGTCCACTTACGGGTGATAAACTCATTAAAAACATGCATATATGCACAACTAAAGAGTCTTACCGCCTGTAAAATTTATGTAGTAATTTGGCTAATGAACCAGCTATAACAATTCATATTAATATTTGTTGTTGACAAAAAAATATATATATAATCCTTCCAATCTAAATGTTTTTATTCGTTTTATATAATTGTTACGTCAAATCAATGCATATATTATTTTCAGAGATTCATGTACTTCAGATATTTTCTTATTTGATTTTAATTGAATATATAGTAATCATTTTGTTCATATTCATGTACATGAGACACAAAATCTTTCCCTATAAATTAAATACAGTCATTGTTGATTCTTCATACAATGAATAAGTTATAAGAGATTTTAATTTGTACGAATGTATTAGTGGACCAAAGTGGTCAAAATAAAGTCTCATTATAAAGATGGTAAACTGATTAAATTTAATATTTGAGTTATCAAATAGAGCTGATTGTCAAGATTTCCAGGTTTTGGTGTCCACATGGGATGTTTAATTATAATATAAGAAAATTAGAGATTGTGGATTTGTATTTTACACTTAATAAGAGACTTCGAAGACGGCATGAATTGTGGAAAAGAACCCGACACGCAGTCTCGTAACGCTTTGCTTTTAAACTATATAAGAGGGCCACTTCTTTGCTTCACATCTTAGTGTCTATTTGTTTATTTATTTCAAGCACAAGTATTATGCTTATTTAAATGAATTATGGTACATTAATGATATTGATACAAATCATTAGATTATATGTCATGTTTGTCTTAATGTTTGATTCTTGTATTATTATTTTGAGTCTTAGTTTAAAGTATGCATTATTGAACGGGAACGTATTACACTAATTCGAAAACGTTACCATGTTTTATGCTAATGATGATTGAATTTTAGTTCGAGAACCACCTACTAAATTTCACCAAAATATCACCAACTCTAAATTTGTTTTCTTAGATATTTATTAATATTTCAAGTGATATTTAGTTCAATTATTGATGGTAAATCCATTAAAGACAAACACACATATTTAACTAGAGACTGAATCTCACCACCTACAAAATATATATAAATTTGGCTAATTGGTCGGCCATTGTAACCTAATATTGACGTTAACAATAAAAAAATATTTCCTAATATTAACCTTTTATGACTTTTTTTATATATATAATGGTTTCATTTCCTTCACTAAATAAAAAAGTTTAAAGTAATTGGTGTTTAATCTAGTAGTAAATGGTAAGTTTATTAGAAACATGCGCATTTATACGTTTATGGATCAAGTCTTACCATCTATATTATGTATAAACTTAGCTAATAAATCAGTTAGTTGTGATCCAATATTTGACATATATATATATATATATATATTACACTTTCAATGGTTGATAGAAGTTTAGGTAACCAAAATTTCTCTCTTTTATATTTTGACATTCACCAAATTTTCTCTCTTAATTAGTGTAAAAAAAATATATATATTATACTTAAACTAAATAAGAGAGTAGACTTAATAAATAATCAATTGATTTCACATAAACACAAATGTTGCTTCCTCAAGCCATCTAAGTGTAGGAGTGTGGTGCTTCAAGGTCCTACTCTTCATAACCACCCATCTTAGCTTTGTCTGAACGAAGATTAAACTCTTTGGCACGTGGGATAAAGCTACAGTGCACGTGTCTCTCGTCTAAACTTTGTCCTCTTCATAACCAAACCATTCAATGTCGTTTACTTCCGTCACTTTTGTTCGATTCTCATTGGATTAGAACTCTCGAGAACCACAACATTCTTCACTCCGTTACTCTTTAACTTGTTGGTTTCTTCTTTTGTAGTATATTTAATCTTCTTCTACTTTTTCTTTTTCTGTTTTTAGGGTTAAATTATGGGAGGCCATTTTTTTATTCGAAGAGATAAAGGCTATTCTCACACGCCTCTCACCTACTTGAGATTACGTTTGTCGAAGTTTCGATCTTTCGCTTATTCCCAATACACATAAAGTTAATATTCATTCCTAGTCTGTTATTGACCTACGTGTAACGCTACATTTATATCCTTCCATTTTGCATTTCATACAAGTTTCTAATGTTGTAAGTACCTTATAATCGTATGTTTTAGTTTTGTTATGTGTAAACATTTACTCCATTAAAAGTTAGTTTTAAATAAGGTTCTAAACCCTAACTAATATGACTACTTGTACACAATCTAGTTGCGTCAATTTTTTTAAAATAAAACCATACATATAAGATTTATCATCCGAACGAGCTAGCTCAATTGGTAATATTCCAATTAAGAGGTTGAGAAGCCAGTAGTTCAAATCTAATCTTGGGCAGGGAAAAAAGATGTATGCCATAAATAGTGCAATCAAATGCTGCCTTCAAACTTCCTAATTAGTTACTACCTCAAAATAGATTACTCCATACTTAATAAAGTTTTAACTATTAAGTTTCTAGATCTTAAAATATGTTATATTCTGAATAGAGTGTTTTAAAAAAGTAATACTAAGAAAATGCTAAAAACCATGAGATGCATATTTTTAGATAATTGTGAAGGAAATGTTTTATTGCTCTTTTACAAAAAAAGAAAATGTTTTATTGCTAGAAAACATAATTCTGACTATAGCCATACTCACTCATACCCATATTAATTATAATTCTTAAAGTAGTATGAATACTTGTATGAAATTGATCAATAATTCACAAGAAACAATAATACAATGTATTATGTAAAAAAAAAAATCGATCAAATATTAACATATACGTATATCCTCGAAATAGGTAGCTTAACGCAGTCACGCGTATGGACGAAATCAATACTATATAGTATTATAGATTTACTAACGACACAGTAACAACAGTTACTTTTTAACCACCCGGTGAAAAGGAATCTTTCATTTACCGCCACGTTAGTTGTTAGTTAACTTTCGCGCCTCTTGACTTTTCCTTTGCGATCCTTTTCATGTCTTTTTTTTTTTTTTTTACCTTTCTTTTAATTTTTGCTTTAAACTTTTTTTTTGTTTCTTTTTCCCCCCTAACTTTTCAATTAAAGCAACAAAAACCTTTTTACCAAAACAAATTCAACCCTTTTACAACATTATGGAATAACAGTAATTTATAATCATGATTTACAAAACATAATTATTGCTTACAACATGTTCTAAATTTACAAATTCTAATTGCCGTTATCAAAGGATCAACTTTTATTTATTGTCGCAAACTTACCGTTGAGAAATATCTATACACAAATGATTAATTTCTTCTTATTGTTGATTCAATCTTAACTTTTTTTTTTATTATTCAACGGTAATATCAATATGTGTTCCAAAGACCGACCTATTAGCCAAATTCCTATATAAGTTTCATAGGTGGTAGGATACGATCTCCGATTGTGCATGTGCACTTGTCTTTAATAGACTTATCACCAGCCACTGGGCTAAAGGCCACTTACGGTTCAATCTTAACTTTTACAACGAATCTTTCGATTGTTATATCATTACGATTTTGCATTAAATATAGAATTCACTATTTCAACAATATTTACGGACCACTAACTAGTACATGCAAAATAAGGGAATTGATATGTATTATTGATAGAGACATTTTTCGCATAAGATGAATAACTAAGCAATGTTACCACATATTGCTTCATGAATAAGAATACATCATCGAATAGTTTACACATGTTTGAGTTGAATCAATCATAAATAATAGAGATCCCCACATCAAAAAAGAGTCTCATTTGTGTTTCAAGATAAACATTACATTGAATGTTGATAGTGCCATGACTGTACCACTCAGATTTGAGGATGCAAAGATATTTACATAACATAACTTATTTTTCTTGTCAAAAATCGGATCAACAAATTCTCATTCATAACCAAATTCACCTCCTAAAATTTCAAATAATATCATGTAAAAATTACGTAATTCTGTGGAATCGAGTTTTGGTAAGTAAAACTTATATAGATTCAATCACTTGACTAAAAGTACTTACCTATATTTTACTTTAAAACCGTTCTTAACAACAATACTTTCAGAAACATAAAACACAGTTAAAGAATATTCTTTATCATATGGTTATATATTCACTTTTTTTTTGTTAAAAAAGGTTCTTGATTTTTGGCCCATAATCCCTTTGGGTCGGCTGCCCATTTTTAAAATTGGTGGCCAAGCAACTGAACCCAGTACTTTTACCTGAGAGATTTATCACTGAACCAAAATCGTTTGGTTTATATTTCACTTTTGCAATATTTTTTCTCAAAGTTTAGTTATTAGGGTTCAAAAGAATTTGAGTTATATATCAAGTTTAGCTAAAAATAGAACACAATTAGTGTTATGTTATAATATCATCTGGATATTGGTTCGTCTTTATTAGACAAAAGCTTTGCAATGGATATAATAACGGTCATTAATAATACTTATATTTGTGACCTTATTGGAATATTTATTAAAGCGCACATTTGCGTAATTTAATGTAATATTATAAGCTAGTTGATCAGTAATCAAACATTTCATAGTTAGTTAATAATATCTTTAGCAATAATTGTTTGGTCATGAGAAAAATACATGATATGGACGGACCATGCCGTTGAACATAGTCATCGAGACCGATTGTCTAATTGACCACACAAAGCGACATATATGAGCACGTATCATCAATAATAGTATTTTTTATTTATAATATAATATGTATTTAAGAAACATATCTTTGTTTTATCTATGATCACATATACATACAATATTTATTTGGTTTATACTGTTTATGCGTAAATAAACTATCCATAAAATGATATGAGATGATTGTTTATTTGTAAACAAACAATCGATAAAATGAATTGTATTAAGAGAATTTAACAATAAAATATAAAAGAATGAGATGATTTATTTATTATCTAATGAATCATCTAATGATTTTTCGATAAAATGATATGAGATGATTGATTATTTATTATCTAATGAATTTGCTTACTGAGAGCCTATATCTCAAAACTGGACTAACTTTTTATTATCTAATAAATTTTGAGTGATTGACCTTGCCTTTCTCGGCTTCGTTCTTTTTGTCGATTGCAGTTCAAATTTCGAATACCAGATTTTATGTCCAAAATTTATCTAAGCCAGATTAAAACTAAATATCATTTCTATGTTATAAAAATATTTTTTATGGACTTTATTAATTTAACTAAATAGTGAAGAAAAACAAAAGAAAAAAATGTTTTTAATAGAAAAAGTTCGTCATCCACAAAACCCTATTTACTTATAGCAGTATTATATAAAGTACTATATAAGAGACAATTCGAAATGACTTCTATAGACTTTTTTTTTTTTTGACAACTGGTCTTATCTTATGGGCCGTAGATCCCATATGAGATTATTTTTGCTTCCACTGGAACATTCTGGAAATTGATCCCGAATGTTGGACTAAAGGGAGGGATATTCAACCACCTCATCCAACTAATCCTGCCTTCTATGAACTTTTATCTTACCAAATTTTTTTACAATGGTCCAAAACTTTCACTTTCTTCTTCCTCCACAAAGTCTACAATTGTATAGTTTTAATTATCTTTTCTTGTATTTAGACAAAAGTACAATATTGATATTAGTCTACTAGGTGATAGTCTCATACTCATGTGTTTGAATTCTTATTTTTATAACAGATTTATGTAAGTGTCAATATATAAGTGGGTAAAGTAATATTTGTTTATAGAAATTTAATTTTACTTGTTCAAATTACCCATTTTTAATGTTAAGTTGCGATTTTTGAATATGTATGTTATAAAATTTTCCATTACAAATGTAGTTTTAAGAATTTTAGTTACAAAATTTTTTTAATTAATTGGGATCATCACATGTGGAAATAACATGACAACCAATAAATAAAATTTAAACTGAATAAAAACAGTGAAACTGTATTATATAAAGTTTCATTCAAAATCACTTAGATTCATGATACAATACACTTCCTTCAAACTCTGTCAATGTAATTATTAAGAGACAAAAAAACATAATTAATATTATGTTATATTATCATCTGTATATTGGTTTATCTTTGTTAGAGAAACTTTGCAATAAATATAATAACGGTCATTAACAATACCTATATTTGTTACTTTATTGAAGTAATTATTAAACTGTACATTTACGTAATTTAATGTAATATTGTAAGTCATTATATTACTCTCTCCGTTTTATAATATAAGTTGTTTTAGAAAAAAAAAATTTATTTCAAAATATAAGTTGTTTTACAAAACAAGACAAAAAGTAAACTAAAAGTTAAAATAAACTAATATTTTATTTTAATTTTTTTTTTAATTAAATACTAAGATAAAGTGATGAACTTTTTATTGAGAAAACAAAAAATAATTTTTTTTTAATAATTGTGCATTCAATCAAAACAACTTATAAAAAGAAACAGAGGGAGTATTATTTTTTTCTCATGTTGATCTGTAATCAAAAATTTCATATTCCCTCCGTTTCAGTTTATAAGGGGTTTTAGGTTTTTTTATTTGTTTTAAATTATAAGGGTTTTGTACAATTCTAAACAAAATTTAATGAATTTAATATTTTTTGACTTTTAATATTCTGCAGAATTGTTTATGATTGGTTAGATTGTATTTAGTTTAGACATTAAATTATTTTTATAAAACAATTAATGTGTTTCTTAATCTTTGTGAAAAAATCTAAAACCCCTTATAAACTAAAACGGAGAGAGTAGTTAATTAATAATATTTTTAGTATTAATTGTTTGGTCATTAGAAAAATTCATGATATAGACAAACCACGCCGTTGTACATAATCTATTGTCGGATTGACCACACAAAACAACATGTACAAGCACATATCAATAATAGTTTTTTTTATTAATACTATAATATGTACTTATCAAACCAATAATTATTTAATTTAAGAAAAGCAATTTGTTGCAAGTTGTTTTTAGTCTAATGACAAATGGTAGGTCTTCTATAGTCTATAGGCAGATGCAGTTACATGGCTCGGGATTGAATTCATCCGTCTGTAATATACAAGAACTTGACTAATTGACCGATCAATTGTGATTCAATATTGACAAAAAAAAGCATTTTGTTTAATAGTATTTATTTAATCATTAACAACCTTAAACATTCTCATTAATACACATTTGTTGCCTTTTTGTTGGCCAGTGATTGCGATGGACATACATTTCGTATACCAACTTTGTATATACTTCTTTAATGTTTTTTAAAAAATAGTAAAAGGCAATTATCTAATTAAGAAATTATGTTGTGTATGTGGGCTCTTCTGAAATATTAGTTTGTTTAAAGCAAACTATGGGCCGAATGTAATCCTTCCCGGGAAGCTTTGGGCTAAATGTAGACTAATTTTGGGCTTAAGGTCATTTAAAGCCCACAAAACAATCTAAACCCATGTATGCTTGCTTATTGATGCATTAATAAATACATGATGTTTGCTTGTACTGTTGTAACACATATAAAAATAAATATACATCAATTAATACTAACTTCAAGTAGACGAATCAAATACAATATAAGTAAAATAAAATAAAATAATAATGAAAAAAAATGGCAGTGTCGAAGATGACATAAAATAAAAAGGCTCCACAAAAATGATAATAATGGAAATAATTTAAAAGGTGGGTCGAGATACACAAACATGCACGTGTATTCCCCATGGACTTGTTTCGTCTTTCGTGCATGGCTTACTGTCTTTACCCTTCCCACCATCAATTTCATCACCCACCACATTTCAAATTACTATATAGAATATTGTATTTAACATATATACTCCCTCCGTTTCATAATAAATGTCTTTCTATCATTTTTCACACAAATTAAGGAAACATATTAAAACTCTATTATACCCTTAATATTTAATTGACTCTTGACATTTTCTTTTTTCTTATTGGTTAGTAATGAGGTTAAAATAGACCATTTATACTAAAAGTTACCTCGTAAATTTAAAACGACACTTATTTTGAAACGAAAAAACAATCCTAAAATGACACTTATTATGAAACGGAGGGAGTATTACATATCTACACTTACATATAATATGTATTATATCCTCGATCGAGACTATAATTCAACTATGTTTTTCTTTTTTATATATATATTTTGGGTAGTTTGGATTCGGATAACATATAACCGCTATCCCAAATTCGACTATAACCGCTATCCCCTAAAAGATTGCATATTGTGTAACTTTGTTCTGATAGAGGATCTAACCCGAATAGTATATAACCACTGTCCCTTGTCCTTTCTCCAATACCACTCGACCATAATTGTCTATTGTCCTTTCACTAATACCATTCGACCATCATGATGGTACTAGCGGTCCTGACCTAAAGTGGATAAAACATCTGTTTTAGACGTCAAGATAGTATAAAAAATAAAAAAGCATCAAAATCTTATAAATCTACCGTAGTCTAGCAGCTAGTTATTTCATTAAAATCTTAAGTTCGATCTTTTAAATGTCTGTTTTATTTTTATATTTATATTATATAGACTCGAAATTTAGATTTTGTTTAGGTAAAAAAAATTTATTGGGCCGATCAGTGGCAATTCAAATATGATTTTTTATATAGATGTAAGTTTTAGTTAAAAAATGTATCGATAGAAACAACAGATTTGATAGAGACGACATGTATTTTACAATAATATTAATATACATATCTATAAATCATTTGATATGCATGGAATCAAATCTCAAGTTGCGTTTGGTACGATAAATAAGAGAGAAAGTGACAACTTAACCAACGCTTATAATATTGACATGACAAAATATAATAAGAATCTTTCATCTATGAGCCATCACTATAGCTGTACGTATGGCTCTTTCTGTCTTACACAACTCCAATCTTTGTTTCCTTCTCTTAATGAAAACAATTTGTTCACTTCTTTGTTTCCTCTTGCACTACCACTTGTGTAGTGTCTCTATCGACCGTAGCCACACGGATTGGAAGCCTTCGCTTCATCTTCACGGTCGGGAATGATACAATCTCGTCTTCCTCAGCTGTCCAACTATTTCATAATAATCACTATTAATGTATTAACACATAATCCCAAAATATAATGATTGAATTTCGTAACATGGAAATGTTTTGGTAGCTCGAAAAGCCAAATATGATATAAACCAAATCTTGAATCCTAGACATTGTTAGAATGTGACTGATATACCATATCAAAAATTGGTATCATTCTAGTCTACTATATATGATTGAAGGATTAACCACTTATTGCTAATTGGTTTCTAAATTTAGACTCATAATATTAGAGTCGGAAGATTGACCCTATAAACATATTGCGTAGTTCAAGATAATAAGTTTGAAACGATTACCACATATTTCGAGAGACATATTATAATATGATTGATATACCATATAAGAAATTGAGATAATTATAATCTAATGTATATAATCTAGGGTCAATTCACCGATTGGTTTTGAGTTTGTCATTTATTCTAATTGAGTCGTTGTCTTATTAGTTAGGTTTAAATGGTAGTGTATACGTGTGTGAGAGTGACTCGTAAACGGCACAATTAATACGATTGATGAGTGATCATTATCAAAATATACCTGTACCGGGTTACGAGATGATGAAGAAAGATTGATATTTCAAGCTTGGATAGTTCTAAACCAGGACATAGCCTTTGTCCACCACCAAAAGGTGTGAAGCAATTCATCGATCCATTAATCCTCTGCAATTACTTAAGATCAAGTACATTAGTAGTTGAAATTTATTAAGGATCATAAATTAAAAAACTCTTGAGGCAAAATGATGACGTACGTCCCATCTCCACGGATTGAATTGATAAGGATTCTCATAAATGTCTTCATCCATGTGAACTGATATAAATGATGCCAATACACACCATCCTTTTGGTATTAAGTAACCTGCAATTCACCCACCAATATTTATGTATAATTGAAAATGTTTGGGGTCTATTTGTAAATTATTTAATTGTTAAGGGACTTACCTTTAATCTCTACATCTTTAAGAGCTTTCCTCCACACTCCATTGATAATATTGGCCATTCTCAACGTTTCATTTATCACCTAATTGCGTTTTATAAAAATTCAACAATTCTTTTATATAACTTTCTTATATTTTGCTAGTAATTATCTAAAATTAATTGGTGTGTCAAAGAGGTGGCCGAGTTGATTTGTTTTTGATCTAGTTGGTATAGGTAATGAATTTGATTGTTATTAAGTTTCAATACGAGCAATTTGGTTATAGATCGGGTTTTTGTCGATCAAATTAGTACTAAAGAGAATGAGTAATATTAAGAAAAAATTAAAAAATTTGGTTGGTGTGAATAATTGAGTTGACAATTCAATGACTGAGGGTAAGTACACTAAAGACAGACGTACATATATAATTAGAGATCAAATCTCACTATCTACAAAATTTAAATAGGAATTTGGCTAATAGGCCCATTTTTGTGACCCATATAGATATTACCGTTGAAAAAAAAAAATTTGAGTGGAGACTTACATTTTGAGTAAAAGAGAGAGACATATAATCGGTCCAATTATATTCTTCTCCTGACTCCAATTTTTGTGTCTTCATCTCCATATTCTCCTCCTAAAATGACATAAAAAATATAAAAAGAAAAATACATAAAATATCCCTATAATTTATTAAAAGGAACTAAAAAACATAAATGCGTCAAAAAAAATGCGTTTCTATGACGCGAAACGCTGTTTTTGACAGGCGGTGTGGTCGCTCGTACAGACAAATGAGTTAATAAAAATCGTCCATTTCTGACAACAACCTAATCCAACGGCTAATATACACACTCACGTGTCCTTTCTCTTCCCACACGTGCGTGTACAAAAGGCTTTCGAAAGCGACATGACTTAATACAGAACACAAAAGTCAAACTGGACCCACACACACTTCGAAACTAAATCTAAGCCGTTAAAAACACAAACTATAAAATCTAACGGTTTAGAAATGTCGGCAATTCGCATTTAAACAGAAACACACACGTGTGTGCTGTTATGAAGTTCCCTAAGTGGTTTAAATACGTACCATGAGTTTAGCTAACGCGACGGGATTGTCACTTAAGAATTTAACAGCCAAAGTCATCGCCGTTGGCATTGTTTCCTCTCCAGGTATCATCATCTCTACGATCTTACCACTAACGAAATCCGACGGTTGAGATTGCTTCTCTGAATCACAACCACCGTCTTTAACATCTCTTAATAGCACATCCACCACATCATTCGCCGGAGCCGCCGTTACTTGTCTCTCCTCAACAACTTTTTTTACCATCTTTATTAACCTCTCTTTTGCCTGTATTATTAACACATTAAACCCTAGAAATTTACACTAAATATCAAATATTGAAATCATTATATAAGGATAATATTTCACCTTTAAGGATTTGTAAAGTCTAGTGCCAGGGAATTTGATAGGGATACAAATCAAACCCTTGATGAATTCTTCAAACTCAAGCTTAAGAATGTTCAAATCTTCACCAGGAGATATGCTCATTAACACTTTAACTAATATCTCAAACGTCATCTACAACAAAAGCATCAAAAAGACAATGTGTTAATACATAATACTCTAGTGGATACATACGTACGATTAATAATACCTTTTTGATCTCATCTTGAACATAAACCAAGGGACTTTGAGCCCAAGAAGCTAAAGTGCGACTAACCGAAGCTTCAATATTTCGAGTGATCTGGTCTTTAAGGTGAGGAGATCTAAGGAATGCACCAATAAGTGTGTGAAGTCTCTTTTGATGAGGTCCATTGATACTAAGGATAGAGTTTTCTCCAAGTAATTCAGTGATGGATTTAGGGTATGCAGGAACAAATGTGTTTCCATGATTTTGTAGCACAACTTTGTTAACTTCTGCATCGGTTGATACTATGATTGGTGTACCTATTATATTCGTCTTAAACACCTTCCCATATCTACATTATTAACATGCAAATTGATTATTGTAAGAAGATATTTATTTTGTGAATATGAGTAGGTATATATACACATCTTATGTTATTATAAGCATTTCATATAACGTCTTTGCCATAAATGAGATGATGAATTAAATGGAAAGCTGAAGTCTATGGAGAAGTAGGCTTACGATGTATGGCTACAAAAAGAAATAGTCTATTTGGTGCCGTTTATGATCTCTCACCCTATTTTAATTTAATTTTATTAATAACCAAAATTGGTATTATTTGTACATACCTTACTCGACATGACATTATATAATCTTTGTTAATATGCGCCTACATTGATAAGAACCAATGGATGATGATATATATAATAAAATTATCACAAATATTAAACTATAAAAATGGTGAAAAATAAAACGTAAACGTGCCCGATTTAAGGAAAAATATATATAAAAAGGTTAATAATTAATAATTCATTGGGTATTTATTAGGACCCATCTTTGAAAAAATTATTACCATACAGAAAATTATACTACAAATATGTTTAGTATATATTTTAATTATAATAATTTGGAAAGCAGAAGAGATATAGATAGATATAGATGACACTTGAGACTTGAGAGACTTGACACATGAAATGAAGTGAACTCAATCATCCAAAAAAACAAAATCCTTCGCTTAAACTATTTTCTGTTGTATATAGCCAAAAACATGAAGACAAGTTGGTTTTGTCAGTCTTATTTTTAATTTAAATTATGCTATGTGTCCAAGATAGTTATCTCGAAACTTTTTAAAATTATTTTTTTAAAAAAAAATCATTATAATTATATAATAAAAAGGAATTACTAAAAATGTATTTTTAAAAATGTTCTTCAAGATATACTTTCTTATGATCATTTTTTTTAATATTCAAAGAAAATAGTAAGTTTTGAAAAATGTACATACCAATAAAAATATTTTTGAAAATCTCGATAATCAATGTATTTTACAAATATATTTTAATCTTTCAATGGTGTTAGGTATTTAGTAATTTCATATTAGATAAAGAAAAATATAAATTTGACAAGAATATGGAGTATGAGTAACTTGTTGGAAATAGAAAAAAATAATTTTATAAGAATACAAAAAGATTGGCCTTATACATACAACAAACAAACAAAAATACTAACTCAGCCGGTATAGTAATTATTTTGGGGTCAAAATAGTATTAATTAATAATATTTTTTTTTGCAAATAAGAAAGTTTATTATTTTAGTTTTTTACTATTCTTTCTTTTATTTTCTGGTTAAAAATAATAGAAAATAGAGACACTTACAAAGACTTTCGTTTATTCATGAAGGAAACAGGACGAGAAGAATAACCAGAAGCAATGAAACTTAGGGTTTCTCCGATCATCGGCCATCCTAAGCTTCCTTTTGGTATCATTCCTTTCTTCTTCTTCTTCTCTTTTTCTTTCGTTTTTGAGTTACTTCTACGAATCCAGAGCCATGAACGGACAAGAATTCCGACAATCAAAACCACCAAACCGGTGAACCAATAATCCATCAAATTAGACCGGATAATTATATATATATATACAGAGTTATATTCTTAAGAACATAAAGCTTTTAGAGAACAAACGTGTTTAGATAATAAGAGGAATTTGAAGAGAAGATAGAGAACTATAGAAAAGTTTTGTGAAATTTGAAAAACCATGCAAGAAGAGAAAGTGAGAGAATAAATGTTTTTGTAGAGTTAAAGCTATGGTTATGTCATTTTCAATGGGAAGAATACAGAGGAATTTATTGTATAAAATCTTCTTTTACCCGTCTCTCTCTCTATATATATTATTCAAGCTAAAAAACAACAAACAAATCAGTTAATTACTATATAAGTATATATATATATATATACACATATATATTCAAGCTGAAAACCTCGAAAACTCTCTAAAGGTGTATTGGACTAAGCATGAGTGATTTGAGTTATGATAATAAATCATGTATTATCCAATCATGAATTTTAAAATATTTCATAAAAATTAGTGTTATTGGACATTTGAATTTGTAATTGTCTACTAAATATCTCATAAAAATGGTGAAAAATAAAACGTAAATGATCTTAAAAAATCTTTTAAAATCCACTATTACTAGAAATGTTTTGAGTATTGAAATTTTATTGATGGTAGAAAATTTTAAATGATTTCAAAAGATTTTCTTAGTTATAAATACAAAGAACCAAATCTTATGATTTTAGGTGTGATTATTTCAAATTTTAGTTCAAAATCATATCAATTACTTTACATTTATCAAAATTTTCCAAATCATTTAAATTTTTTATTTATTGGTATTTGACTAAAATAAAAACGAACAATTATATATATGTTTTTTTTAATTGGACTACAACTGATCAATTTATTAGCCAAATTTCTGTATAATATAGACGACGGAACTCGATCTCGAAACATACAAGTACGTCTGAATTTAGTGAACTTACCACCTGCCATTAGACTAGAGACCACTTACAACAATTATATAACTTTTGCTTTTCGAGTATTACATTTATTGTTACATATTATTATTTTTTATGGATTTTTTTGATAATTTTTTTTAATGGATTTATTTATTAACTATATAGATTTTCCCTAAAGTCATATCATAATGTAACAATAGAGAAAATTCATAAAGATGAAATACATGTGTTTGACTATATTAACAAGTTTTAACATATCTTTTAATAGAAAATACAATTTAGGTAAAATCTTACACCCAAAAGTATAGTCAACTTTAGGATAACCATCGATGCACCAAAAATTAGCTTAATATGCATAACAATCTACTAAAATTCTTATAACATTGGATTCGCAATTTAGAATTCATAGAACCGAAGTATATTGTTAATTAGAGAATATACAATAGCAACAATATGATTATAAATGTTTCAATAAATAGGAATAAATGAGGGGACAGAAATTGGGAGCGGCTATTGCGCCACGCTTAGACCGTTTTGTCTCGTTTTTATTTTATTTTATTTTTAATGATAATTAGATCAACAAAATTTGATATATAGTGGAAAGTCCACTCCCTAAATTTTTATTTAATCGTAAGTAGTATTTAGTCTAGTGAAATGTGGTAAATCCACTAAAGATAAATGTATTTACACATCACATAATCGGACCTTACTGCCTACATTATATAAGAACTTGAGTAATATACATGTTAATTATAGACCAAACATTTACAAAAAAAATATCTATCTCATCTTTCAAATGTAGAAGTAAAAAATCAAATTTTAAATATCCGAATCGTTAAATAGATCATCTTAACAACCAGATTCAGAAGAATTCAGCAAAAGCTAATCAGAAAAAATAACAAATGTCTCGTTTCATTTTCTCGATTATTTTTTACATTGTTTAATTATTAGCAAAGTGTAAAATTGAAAAAAAAAACAAACAAACTTAATGTTATAGGTCGAATTTGAAATTAAAAGATCATCAAATGGATTGAGTAATAAATTATAAATGGTAATCTAAGATCTGCTTTTAGAATTTGAAAACAATGATGAACATAAGCTCACTGATTGATCCATGATCTAATTATAATAAAACATGACAGACACATAGAATTAAATTATGTTTATGAGTGCTACTCAACTTTTTATTTTATAGGTATTAATATAAATAACACTCTTAACACAAAAAACATTAAACTATATACCTATGTTTTTATATAATGATTTAAGCTATGTATAATCTAACTTTATCATTGGGTGATGTGATTACTACAACATGTGATCCAAGTTTCTTTATATCTTTCTCTTTTTAGCTTTAGACTTATTATCCAAGAGTTTATATTAATTAATTTCTGATCAAAAGCCGAGGTAAACATGTTAGTATAAAGGTCGGTCCATAATTATTTAATTAGAAAGCATTTTGCCTAACGTGTATGTATAAATATATTTGATCACAACTTGTACCAACACATAACATTGTTAGGATTTAGATTCCAACCATCAAATTAAATTTAAATTTATATACTCCATTTATTAACGTTTGATACTAGATGTTGCAGCTTTCATTATGATATAGTTATGCATATTTTCAAATCAGGATTTATTTATCTCTAACAACATTGGGACCTTTCTTTTCCCCAATCTTGTTAGAAAAATTAGTGTTAGGTTAATTGGATTGTATGATGCAGCCATCGTTTTGTTGAGTTTTTGAGTGGGTTTTTAGTAACTTTCCCATCTAGACATGTTGGTAAAGGCAAGTTTAAAGGACGAAACTCATCTTTTACGGAGATAACCAGATATTATATCTTCAAATTATCATTTATAAGTTTGAAGCTCGTATTCTAAGTTGGTTATGTGGGAAACTCCTTTGATAGTTTTTGTAAGACTTAAAACATGTTGCCATGATAATTTCAATGGGCAGTCAAAATCTCTTCATTTTCTTATTCTAGGATTGAGAGTATCCATGGTTTTTTTATGGTTTATTGTAGTTTTATGTTAGTTCGTAATAATTTCAATCCAATAACATTCAGTGAAGAAAAAAAAAGAGAAACGTTGAAGAAAAAAAAACTGAAGGATAAATTCATAGAACAATATCATTTTCAACGAATAGAGTTCATATACGTAAGTTGTTAAAAAAACAGACACCATAGTAGAGATACAATAAGATTGTCTTGTCATAATCAAATCAACCATTTTGGTGATTTCGAAAAACAAAATCATCACTCAACATCGCACCATTGACGAATGAAGACCTCTTCCTTCTCTGCTCTTCTCTGACATTTCCAACACTCTTTATCTTTCTCTCTTCTATTCAATTACAACTTTATAAAGAAAAAAGTAAGAATCCAGTAATGTTCAACTGTAAACAACTTGTTTAGTTAACTATAAAAGTATACAGAAGGAGAAAAAGAAACAAAATAAGAGTTTAAGTTTAACTTGCACAAGAAGCAACAAGAGTATCGACACAATCACCAACAAACATGGAGAGTTTATTAATCGCCAGAGCTTCTCCATATAAAGAAGCTCTCGTTGATTTCTCTATCCTAACCTCCACGAAATCTCCAACTTCAGGATTCCTCTTCAGATTATCACCATCAAGACAATCTTTATCAAACAGAGGCCTCTTTACAAACGAAACTCGGTGTCCTTTATCGGTTTTTCCGATGAGTTCTGTATCAGGAGCTCTCTTGTTTGGTCCTTCGACGAGAGCTAACTGAACTGATCCAACCTGAGAGTCGTAACATGGACCTGTTGTTTCACGGAATGCTTCGATGAGTTCTGTTAAACGTCTCTGTTTCACTTCCTCTGGAACATCGTCTGTGTAATTACGATGAGCATGTGTTTTCTCTCGCATGCTATATGCAAACATATATGCCATATCGTATCCAACTTCTCTCACAAGGCTTAATGTTTCTTGATGCTCTTCTTCAGTTTCTCCACAGAAACCTAACAAGAATATAGCACGGAAACCAGATTACCCAACAAAAATGAAGGATATAAAACTTGAAAAGTTTGAGCAATGTTTTTGAGTAACCGTACCAGTTATGAAATCACTGGTTATAGCCACGTCTGGTATAATACTCCGAATCTTTTTAACAAGATCCAAGTAAGCTTCTCTAGTGTATCCTCTACGCATCTGTTCAAGTATTCTGCTATTACCAGATTGTGCAGGAAGATGGATGAGATTGCAGATATTATGTCTATCTCTCATCAGATACAGCAAATCGTCAGGGTAATCTTTAGGATGAGGTGAAGTAAACCTAAACCGCATCTCTGGAAACTCCAAAGAGAGTCTATCTAAGAGATCAGCAAATCGCAAACCCATGTTTTTAACTTTACATCTGCTTGAGAATCCCTCACTGTATTCCCAATTAGCTCCTGACTCACGATCAGCTGAATCATCGTTATAGCTGTTCACATTTTGGCCTAAAAGTGTGACTTCTTTTACACCAGATTCCCACAACTCCTTAACCTCGCGGACTATGGATTCCACAGGACGTGACCGCTCTCTGCCTCTTGTAAACGGAACAATGCAGAAAGCACACATGTTGTTGCAGCCTCTCATAACGGAAACAAAAGCGGTAATAGCGTTTTGAGAGATTCGGACTGGGGAAATGTCAGCGTAAGTCTCTTCTAGAGAAAGAAGAGTGTTGATTCCTTTTTGTCCATAGTCTACTTCTTCCAATAACCTCGGAAGATCTCTATAAGCATCAGGACCGCAGACAACATCAACCATTTTATCAGAATCTAAAATCTTGTCCTTTAACCTTTCAGCCATACAACCCAAAACAACAACTTTAGGAGGTCTGAGAGATTGTGCTCTTCCTGTAGCTACATTTGTTTTCCATTGGCGTTTTAAGAACCAAAAGTAGTTAAGTCTTTGCCATACTCTTTGTTCTGCGTTGTCACGGATAGCACAAGTGTTGATGAAAATGACTTCTGCGCTCTCAGGATCGGTCACCAATTCCTTATAACCGGAGTTCTTCATGATCGAAAGGACTATCTCCATGTCGTTTATGTTCATCTGACATCCATATGTTTCGTGATAAATCCGACCTTTTGATGGAACTTCGGAATCTAAAGTGGTTCTAAGAGTAAGACAGAATTCGAAGTTGAAAAGTATTTAGCATATAAGTTTTATGGATTCACAAGCAAACACATCAACCACATTGGTTCTACAACTTAAAATCAGCAATCTGATTCCTTAAAGATCGAAACTATACGGTTCCCAATTCAGACCAGCATCATTTAGGTTATACAACAAACAGGAATTCTCGTACAATTCTCTCAATACCAGATCTTCAAGGATCATTGGAACTCTTTAAACAATCAATTCTATGTAACAATGGGGTTAAGAAAGTAGAAGACTTACTCAGATTCGGTTTCAATAGTGGTAAGAGAAGCATTTGCATTAGCGTTGGAGACGAACTGGTGGAGACCTGGACCATCAAACTTACTGGAACCAGAAAATTGAGAAGCAGAGAAGCTTCTAGAGAAATCTAGAGCAAACCCATTCTTTCTCTTAATCAGCTTCAGTGTGTTGCGGCAACGAGGAAGAAGAGCAGAAGAAGAAGCATGGGTTGTCACTGTCGAGGAGAGGAATGTAAGAGCGAGACCGCGTCGTGTAGATGCTTTAAAGCAGAGAGAGCAACCATGATGGTTGCTGAGAATAGAGGAGAGAGTTGAGAGAGAAGAAGACGCCATTGGAGATGAACTCCAAAGTTTCAACCAGAAGAACGGGAGGCTCTTAGGGATTTTACAATCTTACTCATATCAAAACGCAACGTTTAATTGTCCAAACTCAGGGGTAATATTGACATTTCCAACAGCCTCAATTTTATCGCTAAACGAACCTTATAAGCAGAGAGAAGAAGACGTGGATGAGTGTACAAGTAGAAGGAGAATGATGATGCAGAAATGGAGAAGATCGGGAGATTTTATAAGATTTGGATACAACTCTCTGATTTATCTCCGATCAAACGAGAACTCAGTGTCTCGTTCTGTTTCAGGTTTGATTTGGTCTTCAATCATAGTTAAGGTTACTCGAAAAAAATTGACCAAAAGTTTGACCTTTGTATTATGAATCCGTATCTCATTTGTTGATGTATGGGTTTAGGCTTTGTAAATCACTATGAATCAAAAGTCAAGCTATTTGAGCCGAATGATGGGAACCATAAGACAGAGCTTCATTATCGATGTATTAGTAGAAATTTGGGGATGCTGCAGCAGTATAAATGTTTTGGGTCATCATCAGCTTCACAAATTCAGAGAAACCCATTGTTTTCTTCATTGGACTCGAAAGATATTAGCTACTTCAAGGAGATTTTAGGTGAAAAAAGTGTAATTGAAGATGAAGAAAGGCTTGAGACTGCAAATACAGATT
The DNA here is from genome assembly GCA_900406435.1 of Lepidium aucheri. Taxonomy (NCBI): domain Eukaryota; kingdom Viridiplantae; phylum Streptophyta; class Magnoliopsida; order Brassicales; family Brassicaceae; genus Lepidium; species Lepidium aucheri. The sequence goes on along the minus strand of OVBA01000140.1, from coordinate 74,207 downwards.
GGATGCGTAAGTACAAGGGATCTAGTAAGCTAATGCTCTTACCCAAAAACACAGAAGAGGTGTTTTTTTTCTTTCTATATTGTATCTCGATACTTTGTTTGACTTGGGATAAAGATTTGTGTTAAACATAAATTTTTTGAGTGCAGGTGTCTCAGATACTTCAGTACTGTGATTCGAGACGTTTAGCTGTTGTTCCTCAAGGGGGAAACACTGGTCTTGTTGGTGGAAGTGTGCCTGTCTTTGATGAGGTATGATACTTATTTCTTTCAACTGATGTTGATTAAAGGTAATCGAAATGTTGGGTTGGTACTGTAAAGCTAGCTAAGAAAAATTTCAGGAATGTGAGAGATACTGTAAAGGTGAAATAGGAACCATAGAAAAAAAGCTTTTGTTATCATAAACGTGACAAATTTGTGGCATCTGTGTGCAGGTGATCATCAATGTTGGTTTGATGAATAAAGTGTTAGCTTTTGATGAGGTAATTAGCAGTCTAATATTCAGATCAGTAGAGATTTCAACCTCTTATTCTATTGTCAGCTGCTTCATTAAGTAACTATATACTTGATGATGACACCATTTTCTATGTTCAGGTTAGTGGCATCTTGGTCTGTGAAGCAGGATGCATTTTGGAAAATCTGGCAACTTTTCTTGACACAAAAGGGTAATATAATCATATCTTTCTTACCATCTGCAATGAACTGACAATGAATATAAGAGTGTCTTGCTATTACTCAATTAGCTCAGTTTTTGCCAGACAGCACAAAAAAATTTATGTTTCCTCAGTTTTGTAATGCCTCTGGACTTAGGTGCCAAAGGAAGCTGTCATATTGGTGGAAATGTTTCAACTAATGCTGGTGGCTTGCGCCTTATCCGTTATGGCTCTCTTCATGGAACTGTATTGGGTAATGATTATGGTTGTAGTCACTTTCTAACTATCTAAAATAATTTTTGGATTTACTCTTCATATTTTTCTTACCTTCTCAGGTCTTGAAGCTGTCACAGCAAATGGCAATGTGCTTGACATGCTTGGAACATTACGCAAAGACAATACTGGGTATGACTTAAAACATTTGTTTATCGGTAGGTATAAATATTGTCTTTTGCTTGTACAATGATATCATATATCACTTCCTTACCAAAAGAGACTAAAGCATCTCTGATTTTCTCTCCACTGGTTGCCACAGGTAGTGAAGGATCACTTGGTATTGTAACCAAAGTTTCTATACTCACACAACCAAGACTGTCTTCTGTAAATTTAGCCTTCATTGCGTGTAAAGATTACCTTAGCTGCCAGGTTAGACTTTATTCTGTACTCTTGTGATTGAATTTTTTTTTGAATTGTTGTCTCTCATCATGTTTCATTTTCTTCAGAAACTTCTTGTTGAAGCAAAGAGAAATCTTGGAGAGATAGTATCTGCTTTTGAATTTCTTGATAACAATTCCATGGATTTGGTAACTCTTCAGGAACTGTTTCCATTTTAGATACTTGATCTTGTGAACAACTCTTTTTTGCTAAACCGTTCCACTTTTAATTCATTGGCCAGGTCCTGAATCACCTAGACGGTGTACGTAATCCAATTTCCTTATCAGAGAACTTTTATGTTTTGATAGAGACAACAGGTAGTGATGAAACTTCTGACAGGTACGAGAATTTGACTTGTCTCTTCCGAGACTTTCACAATTTTGTAAACTTCAAATAAACCTCTCTTCTGAGTATTTGTCTAATTCAAAAACTCTTCAGGGCTAAGCTTGAAGCTTTCCTGTTAAAGGCACTAGAAAAAGGTTTAGTTTCTGATGGTGTCATCGCTCAAGACATTAACCAAGCATCTTCATTTTGGCGCATACGAGAGGTGAAACACTTAAAGAATCATTCCTCCTGAGAAATCTCAATGTTACTCGTCGAATCACGTCATAACTATTACCAAATTACCTTGTAGGGTATAACAGAGGCGTTACAGAAAGCAGGAGCTTTCTACAAGTACGATTTATCCTTACCGGTTGAAGAAATATACAATATTGTCAACGATCTTCGAGAACGATTAGGTAAGAGATATATTCATTTCACTATTTCCTGACTACTTGAAACCAAAAAATCCAATGAGAACTATAACTTATGCATATGCTTTCAGGTGACTTAGCGAATGTAATGGGATATGGTCACCTTGGAGATGGAAATCTGCATTTAAACATCTCAGCAGCAGAATATAACGATAAGGTAAATACAAATGTATGAAACATTCCCAAGATGGTCCAAATGATTCATTTCTTTAGCTCTTTGCTTGCAGACTTTAGCTTTGATAGAACCATATGTCTATGAGTGGACATCAAAGCACCGTGGAAGCATCAGTGCAGAACATGGATTAGGTGTAATGAAAGCTAATGAAATCTTTTACAGCAAATCGCCTGAAACAGTGAGTTCAACACAACAAATGAAAAAGCATTCGTTTCACTCTCTTTCTAACCTGAATGTAATATATTTGCAGGTTGCATTAATGGCTTCTATTAAAAAATTGCTGGACCCTAAAGGAATTCTCAATCCTTACAAAGTTCTTCCTCACTCTATATGATTGTGCTTTATGATTGCATACTGAAATAATTGAAACAAACAAATGTTCATTAAATTATAAATGTAACCAAATATGATTGTTATATGGGTAATCGGTCTAATTCCACCCCAAAACTAAAATTGCACACAAAACTAAAATTAAAAATCTAATTTCACCCAAACTATTTTATATTGTATCAGAAACCCTCAAAGTTTGTCCATCTTCTTAATTGCCACAAAATTAATATTAAAAATCTTTCACCTCAACTAACATGCATAGCATTAAAAACACCCAAATGATCAAGATAGTTTTTCGTCAATAGAACTATTTTCGGGTCGAGTTTTTTCGAGATTTCAATTTCATTAATTTTGGGTGTTTCTGATACTATGTGTGATAGTTCAGGTGGAATTAGAATTTGAATTTGAATTTTGTGTGCAATTAACATGTGCTTCAATGTTTAAGTATATTTTTGGGTGGAATTAGACCGATCACCTTTATTATATTATTAAAGTTAGTTTCAGAGAGTTAGTCTCATACAAAATTCTTCCTCTTTATATTCCTATAACAGAAATATTAAATTGTGCTTTATGATTACGCACCGAAATTATTGAAAGCATCTCTCTATATCTATCAATGCACTTCCAACGTCAAAAGTGAAGAACCGTCATCTTTCACTTTGGAATCATTGACATTCTTTTGTGGACGATTACAAGGTGGTCACGAGATGATTCTTCAAACAGAAACATGAGCAATATGATTGATGCTAAGGAACAATTGCTGATTTAAAAGTCTTTAAACTCAAAAAAGTGAATATGCTTCTTCTTCTTCTTCTTTCTTCTTTGTTATTGGTCTCGTAGCTAGTCACTTTGTTTTAATATCTTATTATCAAGGATAAGAAAGAATCAAAGTACCTCTGGTTCTTACGTGTATTTGAAGTACTCTTTGGGCATAAAGCCTGATATCAGAAACACGAACCGAAACCTACTCGAAAAGTAGGAACCAAAACCGACAAAATATCCGAATGGATCCTACAATTATATACCAAAAAACCAAATCCAAATCCGAAGTATAACCAAATCAAGAACCGAATGAATACCTAATTAACTCTTGTTAAATTTATGCTTTTTTAGACTTATTTCTATTAATTCTTTACAATTTTTAAATTTCTATATATAAATACTTGAACCCGAACCCGATCTATACCCGAACCGAACTGAACCCAAAAAATAGAAATACTTGAATGGATTTTAAATTACTACACTCGAAAATCCGAACCCTAAAAGATCCGAACCGAACCCGAACCAAAACCCAAAATGCCCATGCGTCAAAATCTGCAATGTATTTAGACCATAACTCGAAAAGATAAGAATCGATCTCATAATATCTTTCTATTCTTAGTAACTTTCTTTATAATGGAAGGTCGGTTAACCAGAATGATATTCCATAGAAAATTGTATACAAGTTCCGGTTTAAAGTGAAGCCAATGCATAAAGCAACATCATGATTGTAACCATGACTAGTCAATTTTGATTAAAAATAAATTATTGAATCAAGTTGCTTACACTTGAGTAACCATCCATTCATAACTGTCGTGTTAACACATTCGGTTCTCCAAACACAAGTGGAAAGTTCCAAATTAAAGAGAGCCGACACAATAAAACGACATCGGATTGATGACTGGACATAGATCCAACACTTTAAACTTACTGCTAAGATGATAAGACACTATATAAAGCTCATGGATATGGCTAAGGAGACAAAACACACACTCTCTCTCACACACGCTCACTGTAATAACTTTAAACACAAATGACGAGTTCTTCTGATTCAACTCGCAAGGTTGGTTTATTGTTTCTTTTAACTATATAGATTTCTGGTTATAATTTGATTGTTGTCTCTGGTTTGATCATGTTTTGTTCTGTTTTCTTTGTTAGGGTCTGACTAAAATCGCCACGAACCGGTTGCAGAAAGAGTTTATGGAATGGCAAACCTGCCCTCCTGCTGGTTTCAAGCATAGAGTCTCTGACAATCTCCAACGGTATGTAACTGTTTTTTTTGTCTTTCTTTGTTTTGAATGTTGATTCTTCATAATGTAATGTTGAAATTTTGGTGTGAATAGATGGATCATTGAAGTGAATGGAGCTCCAGGAACTCTTTATGCCAATGAAACTTACCAACTTCATGTTGAATTTCCTGAGCATTATCCTATGGAAGCTCCACAGGTTCCTCTTCATGCTCTTTGTGTTAATACTTATCATCGAATCAATCCATTATAAACCTGATGGTTTTACCTGTAAACAGGTCATTTTTCAGCATCCAGCTCCACTTCATCCTCATATTTACAGCAACGGTCACATTTGCTTGGGTAAGAATCTACTCACACATCACACACAAACAGAGTGAACTCTTTCCAACCAATGAAGAGTGTTAATGTGTAGTTTTGACGATGCAGATGTATTGTATGATTCGTGGTCACCTGCTATGAGACTAAGTTCAATCTGTCTTAGCATTCTCTCAATGCTCTCAAGTTCATCCATGAAGGTTTGTTTGTCTTCTATATTCTTCTTTTCCAAAGGCTTTCATGTTCTCATGACGTTTCTTCTTCTTTTATGTTACCTCGCAGCAAAAGCCAAAGGACAATGATCATTACTTGAAAAACTGCAAAAATGGAAGATCTCCCAAAGAAACTAGATGGCGGTTCCACGATGATAAAGTATAACATCTCAATGCGAACTTTAACGCTGTAATTAGAACCAATATTGTATGGTCTCATGTCAGAGTTCTAAACCTGTTGCTATCTACAACATTATACAAAAAGCTTGTACACAAAACTTGAAAAATTTGGAAATAACATGATTTGGTATTATTAAGTGAGAAAAATGGCTTGAATCTTCTGCCAATAAGACATCTCATTAACAACTGTGTGATCAGTACAAACAAGAAACTGAGAGAACAATTGATCCAAAGAAGATAACTTTGCTTCTAACAAGCCTTCCTGTATATTTAATTGTGAAGACAACACTCTGTTTCTAACTCTACGAAAAGAGCTGATGATTGGCTCTTAGAAGGACTACTCAGCGGAACATTCATTTGTTCCTTGCCATGCTCCATTTTTAATAACACCTGCAGATTCAAAATCTAAAGCTTAAGTATTTTAACAAAAGAAAAATAGATCAAGGATCATCATACAAAGAATAGAATATCTAATGTGTTGTTGTTTCTAGACAAATCTGTTCAAATGTTAAGTCTCAACACTCTAAATCCTATCATAATCGTTGTTCCTCAAAAGTAATTCAACTTAACATCTTCCATGCTCGGTACTTTTTCACAAATGCACACACTTACAATAATTGAATCGGTTAATTCATAAGAAAACTCAAAAGCTCTTTCATGAAACTCAACACAAAGCTCAGAATTAGCTTTCCACAGAACAAAACGCAAGCAACTATATGAAGATCCAGAATCAACATATTGTTCCTCCCCAATTCAACACCATCACATTGCTCATCAAATGTGTAAGATCGTTCACTACCATAATCCAGTAAACAGAAACTAATATAATCTATCTGACCAATACAAAGTTGAAGAAGATACCTAATGGTTATTCCATAGCAACTTTAGCTCCCACAGCCTTCAATTTCTCTATGATTTTCTCAGCTTCTTCTTTACTAACTCCTTTCTTCAACAATGTAGGCGCCTTCTCCACCAAATCCTTAGCTTCCTTCAACCCTAAATCCGTAATTGATCTCACTTCTTTAATCACTTTTATCTTCCCTGCAGCTTCGTAAGCTTGAAGCATTACATCGAAAGCCGTCTTTGCAGCCTTCTTCTTCTCTGTACCCTCTCCGCCGGCGGCGGATTTTCCAGCTCCAGATCCCGGGATCGCCATCCCTGGCATCATAGACGCCATTACAGGCATCTCACCGATGTCTAGCTTCTTCCTAAGGAGCTCAGTCAAGTCCATAGTTTCCAAAAGAGTAAGATTTGAGAGCTCACTCACGATTTTGGAGACATTTTCCGATGATTGCGTTGCCGGCGACGAGTAGCCCCGAGATTGGATCGGAATCAAATTAACGGAAATTGGGCGACTTTCGATGGATTTCAATCTCCTTGACAAATGAGAGGAGATGATTCGTAGATTCCGCATAGCTTTTTCTTCCTCTCTCTCTCTATCTCGTTCGATTTTAGCTTCGTTGAAAGCAAGCTGGAGAATTCATGTAAGCTGAATTGTGAAGGAAAAAAAAAAAAAAAGCATAAACCCTAACTACAACTATTTGGGCTTAATGGGCCTGAACCCGAAAAGGTATATTTCTATGGGTTAACATATAGCCCATAAAACTTAATAATGAATTTTTATTTTTGTTTAGTTAGAATATTTCCTTTTTAATATTATTTATTATTACTTTCACTCCCCTTATCTCGTAATATTTTTTAAAATATCATATTAACATCACTAGGAAAACAATTGATTGAAATCTTTAAATTGTTTCTGAGAAAATTTAAAACTTTCAAATACAACACAACATAAAAACTTCATATGATCACAAAGAAAAATAACATAACCAAACCAAAGAAAATAAATGTTACACAATTTCTCCCAAAAATATTTTGATTTTTATTTCGACTCCAATATTTTGTTCATATCACAAATTCAACAGTTTATCTGCCTGTAATTCTTCCTAATTTCACCACTTAAACATGTTAGTGGAGAGCCATCTTGATCACCGATATTACAAATTACTTAAAAACTTAAAAACATCCTCTGCATACTTCTTCACATACTCTCTCGATTTTTCATTATTGCTGAAGTAATTCTTGTTGAATTTCCAATATTGATGATGTCCAACACAAAAATAATATTTATTTTATTTTTTATATCTAATTTATTTAGTAATTAGTCTTCTTCAACCTATTCCAAAGGTTATTCTTTTAGTCACTGCCATCTTGAAATAAATGGAAAATACAAATACAAACGCAAAATCAAAAACAAAATACAAACATAGGTATTTCATAATTTCATATGAATTATTTATGTTTTATTTTCATCATGTTTCGAATATGAATTATCTATATTCTATTATTGTCTGTTTCATCTTCAGTTTATTTATTTTTTTCATCTTAAGCTTTTTAGAATATGAATCATCTATGTTTGAAAAATATACTAATGGTTGATATTAGATACTAGAACATAAAATCTAGTAGAGATGATTATGTTTAACATTTTTTTTTCGGAATTATATATCAAGAAATAAATAGAATTTTCGTTTAAAAAATGATCAAAAGCTGCACATAACTAAATTGCAAAATAATTTTCTACCTCCTTGATGGTTGAGTATAGTTTTTGAAACTACTTTCACCATTATTCACACATTTTTACACTATTAATATATAGAATGAAATTGGAAATAAAAAAATAACAAATAGCAATCAAAGAAACAGTTGTGGAAAATAAAGAGAATAACAAAAAAAATTGGATGAGACAATTTACTGATAAGCCTAGGAATAACGACATAAAAAATTCATGTCAGAACATTTAAAGTTGAACTGAGAAGAAAACATAAAACATAACTAGTTGGAGATGATTTAATAGGTCTATTAAATTTAAATTCGATTTTTCCTATATTAGACTCATTTCATGCTCAATAAGAGTAAAGTAAAATTTGGAAGCCCGTAAAATATATTTTTATTGGCTAACATAAAACTCACGAAACATATAGTGAATTTTAATTTTTGTTTATTGTGAATAATTCCTTCTTTATATTATTTATTATTACTATTTTCACTCCCCTTATCTCATATTATATTGTAAAGATATCATAACTAACCCTATAAGGAAAACAATTGATTGGAATCTTTAAATTGTTTCTGATAAAATTTAGAACTCTCAAATATATTTCTATCCTAAGATAGAATAACACAACATAAAAACTTTAAATGACAGAATGGAAAACAACATAACCAACCAAAGTAAAACAAATGTTACACAATTTCCACCAAAATATTTTTATTTTTATTTCAGACCCAATATTTTCTTCATATTATAAACTCAGGAGTTTATCTTTCTGCAATTCTTCCTGATTTCACCACTTGAGCCGGTCAAAGGAGAGATATTTCCCATTTTGATCATTGATACTACGAACTGCTTAAAAAACTCTCGTTGATCCTCTGCATACTTCTTCACAAGCTCTCTAGATTTGTCGTTACTGCTGAAGAGAACCTGGTCTGAGTTCAACAACCCCTTGTTCTCTATCAAGTTCTTGAAATAGCTGTTGTCGAATTTAGCAGCACTGATGATGTCTAACACAGAAAGATTCTGGTCTCCGCCGGATCTCGGGCATCTTTGGCGTAAGCTAGCAGCGAAGGATTGTTCCAATGTCATGTCTGGACGGCCATTTCCAGATTGGTTGTACAATCTCTGTCTGAAACTTGTGCATCTCGAGAATCCAATGGTATGAGCTCCTGAGAAATATAGTTAAGAAGTGGCTTGAGAAACAAGTAAGGTAATGGGGTTTCTTTTATTTGTGTTCCGTGTGTGTGAAGAAAGTGTGATAAAGAGAAGAAAGATTACCAGAGAGAGCAACAACGTCAGTAACATCGAGTCCTTGACGGCTAAACCTCGATAGAATGGTTTGGAACGTGTTGTTTGGTGCAGGAATGTTGTTGTTTGAACCACTCAAGCTTGCACTTCTCGAATCTCTTCTTCCCAATGGAACCATCCAGTTTGGTCCACCAGTCTAGAACATAAACCAAACCTAGTTAGCTGATGTTTCAATATTTTTTGCAGACAACAGAGATTCTAGAAGAGACTTACAAGAACAGAGGCGTCTCTAGCGGCTAGAGTAAGAACATCAGCACAAGAAACAGTTCCAGGGCAATGTTTCTCCAATTCAGCTTTGATTTGATCAATCACTTCGAATCCACGAGCTGATTTGCTGTTTGGATTTGAGCCTTTCTCAGTCACTATACCACCACCACTGTCTAGAAGCAAAGACCCATCACAACCCTGCATTTCACAGTTACCTTTATGAATAAGTAAACATACTAAACAAACACAAAAGATGAAACGTTAAGAAAATAAACCAAAACCTGAACAAAACAGTCGTGGAAGTGAAGTCTCAACAAGGAAGCAGCCATACGAGTCTCTTTAGCAACAGCTTTAGCTATAACTGATCTTACAATCATCTCGGCTTGTGGACATGAATGAGAGTAAAAACCAGGGACAAGTTTGCCTCCATCTCTCTTGTGGCATAGAGAGAGAGGGAGAATGCAAAGGAGAGAGAGAATGAGAAAGCTACTGATTCTTGCCATTACTTTCAAACTAAGATGTGTGAAATTATAAGACTTTGTGATGTTGAATGATATCAAACAAGAGGAGAAGAATAAGGTATTTATAGGAAATTACTTTGAAGAAGATAAAGCAAGTTGAAATGGAGTTGGTATTAGCTTAATTAGATTGCAAATAAATAATTAGGGTAAATGCAAAAGTGAAAAAATTGTAAAAATCTGTTAGAAAATTTAAAGAAGATTAAAAGTGACTAAAGGTTGGGTTTGGTACCAACATTGCATGCTAAGATTGACTAATTAACATCTTTTATTTCAGTTTTATTATTTAAATTTTAATTTGACTTTTGAAACTTGGAGAAGGAAAAGTAAAGCAAGCTTTGAGATTTTTACGTAGACTTTCTTTTTTCTGATTTTCATCTATATTTTAACGACTCATAACAATAATTTGAAGAAATAGTAACTTTCATTTTGTTCTAGAGTAAGTATTCCATTTTTTATAATTCAACATTTGCATTGATCTTGTCATTAGACACACACTTAATTAACATTAGTTATGTTGAATTATTAAGAAGCCTAAGCGCGTCATTATGTCAATTGAGTAGACAATAAAAAATGTCAATCACTAACATAGAAACCGTAACGATATGTCTTCAATATTTATGTTTGATTTAATATAGTTTTTGATGTTCTCAAAGTCTTAATCTTATGAAGAAAAACTAAGTCTTAATCTTTAATCCACTTGGTTCAATCTAGAAATTTGATTAAGTGACTATTTTTTTTTATTAATCTATCTTTGTGTAGAAGTAAGATAAAAAGTCAGTATGAACAGAATACTTGGATCAATTTTGTAAAGAAAGTAACAAGTATAAAGCCTAGATCTAACTTAATTAAAAAGATAAATGTAAAGAAAAATATATTTACTTATCCATAAAAACATGTTTTGCGTAGACAAAGTCCAAGACAAGAGTAGGAAGAGATTCTAACTACTCTCTTTTGACCTAAATAACAGTGTTTTCAAAGTTTGTTGACTTATGAACACACTTGTTCTTGCAACCAAAGCAAAGATGAAAGTACATTTTTTTGTCTTTTTCTGTCATAACACATGAATCTACTGGTAAAAAAAACAATCTCAAGGTAACTTTTTGACTCTCGTCCTCTTTCTAGAAGCTAAACATTAGAACCAAAAATCGCTGATCACTAGAATGTCAAACCATGGCTTGAAACAGAACCTCTTGTGATGCACATTACAGTTTAGATTGCACCATATGTTCTTTCACTTGGTCTCTGTGTTGTTGTTTGAGGAGAAGATGCGGAAGAGCGGTCCCATGAGACTTCATTGGCAAATGCATTGTTGATGTCTTCTGTTCTTGAGTAACGTTGTCCACTTCCACTCACCTGTTTTTATGTAGACCAAACACAATTAGCTTACATACAAATTTTCTCTTGACAGATCCATATATTGTACCAAAGACCAACTGTGAACTTTCTTCGTATTTCCGTATAAGTGAATCCTTTGAATGTTCTTGTAGTACTTACAGTTTCTAGTAAGCCTGAAAGAAGTGACATCCCCGGCAATGCTTCAATTCCACCCTGTATCCATATGAACGTATTATGATTCTGTGTGTGTGTATATAAACGTGAGAGCAGAATTCGAGAAATGGAAGTCGAAAGATGGAAGATTACCACGCGTTCTACTCTTGTTTTGTAAATAAAGCCTCCACAGCAGAAAAGTGTAGATGCAACGAGGAATCTGATCAGAAGAAACACAACAGAACACAATGAGTTGAATTTGTTCTCCAGTTATACGGCGAGCATGGAATATCGCAAAGCATTCTGTGCAAGACAAATATGGTTCTGGAGAAATTGTTAGTAAGATTTTAAGGGTATAATTTACTTACACGCAAGAAAAAACTCCAAATATAGCCCACCCTTTAGCCGATCCTCCTTCACCACCTTGGTTATATTCTGATATGATTTAAGAACAAAAAAAAAAGTACCTTGTCAGAGACACAGGAACCAATCAGTGGAAATATTTTCAATTCAAGGGGAATGCCTTGTGAACGATAAAGCTGAGTGTATAATAAGCTAACCGCAGACTTTTGTCAGGAAGAACTGAACAGGATCATAACCATCCACTGGGATAGTGACATTGACTTCATATGGAGTTCTCCGAGATTTCTCACCTTTGAAATTTCCAGGAGAATAAAAGGGTTAAACCATTTGTAATAGCAAAGATCAAAGGCAGAATGAAAAAAAGCAAACATAATAACAGAACTTATTACAATTCCAATCCAGTACTAAAGTTGAGGGTGATAAAGTAGTTGGATGATTCCCAGTGAAGGAAGAACCAGCTATCTTAACGTCAAGACCATTCTCTGGGAAAACCTTGATGATAGGCTTCCCAACTAATGTTGAAAGAGAAGCAATTGCAGTCATATAGAGAGTAAGATGAGTCTGCTCGGTCTTGAAGCTGCAAATCAGGAACACTTCAGGTTGTAAATACACAGCAATTTAAACATGAATAAGCAAAGTTCTTGATACTAGACCTGAACTCACGACGGGGCTTATCGAATCCAAACTGTGTCATCCCATTATAAACCTGCAGGTTAAAAATCAAAACTCTGAATTCTTTTTTAAGTTTATGTTCAGTACAGAAAGAAAGAGTGTAAAAGCTGTAACCAGTATCTTGGGTTTGTTTGTCTCTTACAATTTCCCATGAGCGAGGATGCAAACCGACCGTGAATCCCTTAAACACCCGCGGACCAGGTTTCTCACATGGAATAGCCAACTCGACAGTAACTCTGCACCAGTGGGAAAACGTAAGAACATATGTCCACGGTAAAAACGTTTGTTTAAACATAATTCATAGATAATATAAATAGATAGTAGCAGGCAGACCTACAAGATGAATCTTGGGTGACACTACATATGCATCCAAGTCCACCTAAAATTAGAAAAGAATGTAAACTTAATATCTTTCCAAAGATTGAGAAGCATTTCAACGTTTAAACATCTGTAATGGAACAAAACAAAACAAAAACAGAGGTAGACAGACCTTTACAACGTCCATCAGCACAGTTCCCACAAATAATATTGACCTGGAGGCAAAATAGAAACCTAACTCAAAAGACAAGAACCCACTAATAATCTTCATATAAAACTCTTGTGTAAATATCCGACCTGTGCTGTACGTCCAAGTTTGTCATAACTCTGTTCACAATTTGACAGGTCGCCATGGTAAAACCCCTATATGTACATCATAGATCAAAAATCAAACAGAAACAAATGAATTCATGTCATTGGTCTACCCAAATGCTAGAATTGGTTATGATGTTCCAAAACTATGATGTCTAATCCCAAACAGCAGAGCAAAGAAGAGAAAGGCTCTTACTTGAACGAAATCAAAATGTCCAGAACTACAAACAAAGTAGCTTAACGGGTCAAATCGTCCATAATCTACATATCCCTGCACACAACAAAAGTCCTACTGTGTGTAATGTTAAAGTTGAACAAAGCTGGCTTATGATGGTATATAATTTACCGCCTGCCCTCTTGTTTCCACATCCTTGCAAAATCGAACCACCAAATCAAATTCCTGCACCAATAAAGACAAGCCTAAGTCCTCAATAAAGAGAGGAAACAAATACAACACTATAAAAGGAGAATATGTATGTATAATGTATCAACCTTCCCATCAAATTCAAATGGATGACCGATCCAGCTGCTCTGATCAAAGCAAGTTAAAGAAAAGAACCTTCACAATTTACTCAGTCAACCAATGCAACAAAGAAAACTCCTTTACTCTTCTTTACAAAGAACCGATCCTAAGCTTGCTTGCTTCTCAACACAATTTAAACACAGCAACAGAAAGAAAAAAAAAAAAGAGGATACAAAATCGAAAAGACGACTTGAATTGTCAAGAGCGTAGCAGTTGGAATCAGGGACGGGCACAGATGCAACAAAAATTACAAAAGCTGCATAGCAAAAGTCTTCTCAGAAGCACAAAAATGTCGAAAGAGGAGGTGGAGATTACGAAATGGTGCTACAAAGGGTTTACCAGAAGAGATGAAGAGTAAAAGAATGAATCTGTGCTCACTTGATTGGAATCTCTGTATCTCCATACCTGCAAAAATCAATTTGTCTGGTTCTCCGTCGTCTCCGGTTTCGCCTTTACTCGCCGGCAGATTCCAATTTGCGAATTGCGATGAGCTATTATCAAAACCTCTCAGTGAATCAGAAGTTACTTAATCGGGTCGAGCCGTGTTCAATAGGCCCAAATCCGTTTTGGACCGCATCGAGCCGGCCCGTTAAGAACTTTGACTCATTAATATATCACTAGGATTATACGCAATAGATTTTTTTTTCGACCTGTGTTTTTTTATTTATTAGACCCGTATGATATTTAACTATTGTTTTAGAGGATAAAAACTGGATTGAAATTAACTATGAAAGAACCTAACTCTAAAGAAACCCAACCTAAATACACCAATGAACCCTAAATCTATATTTTGAAAAACGAATCCAAACCTGAACCACAACCAAAAGTAGAAACCAAAATTTAATTTTTCTATCATATCTTTTTTATTTTAAATTTTTATATAAAAATACAGAACCTGAACTCTGTCTGTAACGTAAACTCTATTCCAAAAAATAAAAATATTTGAATATGTATTAAACCAGAATATCAAAATATCAAATTAGATGAACCGAATCTGACAAAATACTAGAATATGTTCTAAATCTATGTACCGATAAAATTAAATTCAAATATGAACTGGACCGAACAGAATTTTAAATTTGTAACTGATATATATTTATTAAATATTAAATTTTTTAGAATTTATTCCGTTAGTTATTTATTAATTTTGAATTTATAACATGATCAAAATAATTTTTAAGAGTTGTTATGAAATATATGTTAATTTTATTATAAAATTTATAACATAGTCAAAATGAATGTATTTTGCGGTTAATGTATCTCCCAGTTTAATATATAAGATACAAAATAAATACTTTGTAGGTAAAATCATTCAATTCTCCACTTAAAACCATATGAAATTTTATACAACACTTTCAAATCATTAACAATTTAATGATTAAAACATTTTGTAACAATAATGGATTTTAAAGTCATGAATTAGTAACTCAAAGTGACAAATATCAAACAACCAAACTATTGTCGTTTGATTTAACGTTGAGGAAGGTAATAAAGCATTTCTTCCAACATCATCTCCCTAATCATATCTTCTTCCATATTCTCATCAATATCCAAAATCACCGGAACATTTTCCGGTGTACTGCATTCTTGTTCCGACAGTCCCTTCATGTAAGGATGTAAAAGAGCTTCACTGACAGAGATTCTCTTAGTCGGATCAAACACAAGCATCCTCTGTAACAAATCTATAGCTTGAGGATCTGCATGAGGGTAAATCTGAGAGAAGTGAATACCTTTAGAGAATGGAAGAGACTTTATAAATCTCCGAGCTTTTTGATTATCTATGAATTGAAGATCCCAATCTTGTTGGCTACCAACAACATTTATGATTAGTTTTAGCTGGTTGAGACATTCTGTTCCAGGGAATATCGGTTTTCTTCCTAGAATCTCTGCAAATATGCATCCTACTGACCAAACATCAATGGAAGTTCCATAGTTGTCACAACAGAGAAGTAGCTCAGGTGCTCGGTACCAACGTGTAACTACATACTCTGTCATAAACTGTTCATTGCCTCTGCTTGTTCTCGCAAGTCCGAAATCACAAATCTTTAGATCACAATTAGCATTCACTAGGAGATTCCCTGGCTTCAAATCACGGTGAAGAATGTTTGCTGAGTGAAGATACTTCAACCCTTTAAGTAACTACAATTACAAAAACAACTAAACTCATTAATCAATCAATCAACAAACCAAAAGAAAACCGGAATGTATCGAAGCAAAGTACCTGAAACAAGAAGTACTTGCAGTGATCATTAGAAAGAGACTGAGATGATTTAATGATATGATTCAAATCAGTATCCATAAGTTCATAAACTAAATAAATATCTTTGAAGCTGTTTCTATGAGGAGGCAACATAACATCTTTAAGAGCAATGACGTTTTCGTGTCTAGCATGCCTAAGAAGCTTAATCTCACGCAATGTTCTCAAAGCATCAATGCGATTCTCAAACACATTGGGTATCTTCTTAATAGCAACTCTCTCATTAGTCTCTCTGTTGATAGAAGAACAAACCACACCATAAGCTCCTCTTCCAATTGGCTTAATAGGAACATACTTAATGTCGATTTCAAATAACGTTTGCCACACTCTGTAGTAATGTTTCCCTTCTTGTCTAATCCCATTTGGAGGCTCAACTTCCATCGCCATTCACCTAAGAACCAGAGACAGTACAAAACCAAAAACCCTAAAGTTCTCAGTCTTGTACAAGGAACAAAAAAAGAATAAGGGAATTGTATAATCAAAACTCTAAATCCGATCTAAATTTCCAAAGAATTCGAAAAGGGTTTATAGGAAATTTCATTCGAATACCGAATCAATGTTTGCTTCCCGACAATAAATGGAGCTTTTTGCTCGCTTACGTTATTCCTCTTAGAAAGAAAAATCAAACCAGAAAATCTTCACTTTTTGCTTTTCTTTACTTTACTTAGCTATCAATCTTACTACTCACAAAGTAATAAAATGAACTTTTTTCAAGAGTCATCATCAAAACGAGCAAAACACAACTCAATTCACCATACATAAGCTAAACAGTTACAGAAGACGAGATGGGTGTGTTTGATCTGATTTGGAATCACATGGGTTCTTCTTTGTCCTTATCCACATATTATTGATCAGATAAATACAAAGGTAAAAGATTTTTGAGAGAAAAAATCGTGAAAGCCCATACCAGAATCGTTAAAAGCGAGAGGAAGAAGAAACTATGAGTTAATCTTTAGTCTTTAATATTATTTTTATGGTAAAAAATGAATTTCATAAAACAAAACGTAATAGCAATTGGTAAGTTCACTAAAGACACATCACATATACAGAGATAGAGTCCTATCACTTACAAAATTTATGTAGGAATTTAGCTAATGGACCGGTCTTTGTGGTCTATATTAATATTATAGTTAAAAAAATAAAGCAAAACGTAATAATAAGAAGGAAAATCATTGGAAGAAAATTATTATTTTACCGATACAAAGTCCGGTCAATTGACTAAATTCCTATATAAATTTTTTTTAAGTGGTAAAATTTGATTTCTGATTGTATATGAGCATTTACCGGCCACTAAATTAAAAGGCCAGTTGTTTTAGGCTTTAATTTAGAACGTTAAATAAAATGAGATAAGCAAATAAAACACGTAGATGCATGTAACATGACACGTGGGTTTTGTTTCGTCGAGTAAGCGCAAGCTCTTGTGGGATCCACTTTGGTCAGAAGCTTCCGTCTCATTAAGAGCAAAGCCAGTCATGTCATACAGCGCGTGATTATAATCGCTTTAGAAGCCTCTTTTATAAACAGAACGTTCGTTTAGGTCAGAGATGCTTAAGAGATAAGCAACTAGTGAAACTACTTTTTTCTTCATTTTGAAACATACATTTTTGATGTATACAAGTATCTTAATGTCTGTATAATTCACATAGAAAGAACACAATTTTCTTTTCTTTTTTTGATTCTTTCTTTTCAACTTTCAGCAGAAAGCATTATCAATCCACCATTAAGTTGATAATTCTTCAAGAGTCTCTAGCTTTTTTTCATAGTTCCTCACCAGTTGAACTGTACGGAGATCAAGCAAACACACAAGATCAGTGAAAGAGCATGGCAACGCTTGATGGTTAGTGTCTCAAGTCTATATATAAATCAAGTTTCCAAGAGTCTAATGAAGGAAGAAAGACTTACTAGCTTCTTCTTCTTTTTCTTTTTCTCGACGTACGCCACGAGTTCCTCTTGACGACTAAGAGAATCTTCCAAAGCCTGCATGCAATCGGAAAGTAAAATAGTGTTAAGAAGCTCCAATGGAATAAGTTTAGTGAGTATTGATTTTGACGATTCGGAATTATAACTACCTTCTTGGTTGCAGCAAGCTCTTGTTCCAATACATTTGACCGGCTAATGGCAGCGTTAAGCATCTCTTCTTTTTCCGGAGGCATAGCTGTGTGTTGGACGCTTAAGACGGTCACTTTTTGTTCCAACTCAGCCATTCGTTTCATGATAGCCATGAAATCATCCCTAGAGATTGCGGGTACGGCCATCTTCTCTGACTGTATTGCACTCTTGTTCATTGACGCATCGTCGCAGTACACAGGGCTCGAATACAAGGTTGACTCAGTTAGTTTCTTGGGAACGTTTTTAGTTACTCTAATCATCGTGACAACACCCATCACTAGAGCCATGACGCCAGTGAAAATGGGAGACCTCCTTTCATCGGTTGTAGCGTTGTTGCACGCCTCTTGGATAGCATAAACTTCTTCTGCTTAGAACAAGAAAGGAAGCAATTAATGAGCTCATATGTGTTTTGAATCTATTACCAAATTGTCTCAGAAAAAAATGGAATCACAAATCAGCATACTCTTTGAGAGGGAGAATTTTTGAGCTTCTGACATGTTCCAAGCTGGGACCTGAGTTGGAAGAAACGAGTAATGAGAATCAAAATCAGCTGCAATTTCATTTGGTTATGAATCTCAGCAACACTTGTTATCGAGATTCAGAGGTTGGCCAATCTTACAGTTTCGCAGGGAGTGATCTCTGTTGAAGCCTTTTCCTCTGCAGGAGCCGGCTCTGTCGTGGAGTCATTTTCCTGGAAGATCATAGAATCTGAGTTTCTCTAGCATATAAAGGAGTGATGACAATTCAAGGAAAGACAACTATTCAATCGTATATAGATAAGCTCAAGGAAACAAGACCTCGGCAATGGTATTCTCTACAGAGTTTTCAGCTTGGGATCTCTTTGAGCATTTGTGATCACTATTGTGAACCCTCTGTAAGAAGAAAAATGCAAAATTAGGTTTGATCTAACGTTGCAGCCGCTATAGTCGTAATAAGAAACGCTATTCACCTTCATGATCTCTGGATTGTTCCATGGACCTTTGTCAGAGCGCATGCAGCCCCCTTTATCAGCACAGGTACAGGAACCTCCAAGAAATTCAGGAAGTTCACTGGTACAAATTGATATCAGAACCTCAGTCTCATCAATTTTGGTCTTATATAATATACAGCATACTAAATTAATTTGTATGTTAAGCTTCTTGCGGAGCTTACCTCTCATCAATGATCTCAAGCAACTTGCTTTGGTACTTGTTGCCAAGAACCTGGTATTCAAACAAGCTACTTAAACTAATATCATTTAGAGAAAAAAAAGCAGACTCAATAGGAAAAGATTTGAATACTTGCATGGATTTTTGCTGTGGTCTTTGGGTCAAGGAAGGACTTAACCGTGCTCCACAACATTCTGAATCCTGAGCCAGCATTGATGATAAACATCCTGTTCAAGGTCTGAGCCAAAGACATTAAAATATTTTGAAAGTCTAGTTCAAAGATTATATAAGATGAGGGAGTGAAAGATAACTGAGCATAGAGTTGTATATAGCACCTCAGGATAGTTGTCACCATCGATCTTTTGAAGTCGAGTAATCAAGTCTCGAGCAGCCTTGTTGAAGTTTTTGAGTCCCTGTAATAACAAGATTCATGATTAGGCACTAAGAAAGCAAAGACATGGCTCTAGGTAGTAAATATATTTGCTTAACTTTTACATACCACTCCTTGGACATCAAGAATAGTTGTGCTTTGATCAATGTGCTTGTTTGCTGCAATGGAGCAGGCTGGGAACTTAACATTGAAGGTCCTCTCAAACTCCATCACATGATAGTTCACATACCTATCCATGGTTGTGACTTGCATCAACTTGTTAGAGTCAACTTGACCTATCCTCTCAATGTACACAGGTCGTCCTTCCTTATCAACTCCATGGTGTCCATGTGGGTAGTATTTCAACACTTCATCAATTTCCTTGAACTCAAACTCCTGCAATATATACAAGGAAAACATTATTAGCCAGGACTCTCAGGAGACCATTAAGAAATAAGAATAATACCTCCATGACTGTGTCAGCACCAAAGTCCTTCCTCCATCGAAGCATTTCAGTCCACATCAGTTTGGTTTTGTCGAGATCAAACTTTCTTGCCTTCATAAACCTAAGCATCATGTGGTAATCATCATGTTTCTCAGGGAGTAACTCATCGAGGATAAGTGCTTGGCGAAAGACATCAACCGCTTTCATCTCCTCGGGATCATGCACATCCTCGATCTCCACAGACATCACTTTGCTACTTCTCCTTTTCTTTGTCATGGAATATCTTAAATTCTTAGAAGAGCTCTTCTTCTTCAAAGACTCCATTCTTTGCTTCCCCTCGGCAGCTAAACAACAACCCGAACACACACATATTTAAAGTCGAACTTACCAGCTTGTAAATCGAGATTGTAACACACTTTGATTATAAGAAATAGCTCTTCGAAATATAACTCAAAAACTAAACACTTCTCAATGTTATACCTTAGACACAACTCATCTAGAGTATTTATAAGGATTAACACAACATAGTTAAAACCGGATTAGGTCCTTTTAATCCTAGACTAACTTGGAGAATATCTTATCCTAACAAACTAAATCTTATTGTTATAAACTTGTTCACCAAGTTATTATTGAATCTTTGAAGCAACGAGAAGATTACAAACACACACACACAAGGTCCAATCAATGGAATATTACCTTGGATCAAAGACATGATTTTGCCAGATCGTTGGAATTGGCAGGTTAAGGGGCACGAGGAACGACCACTCTATCAGAGTGTCTAATTATTCTAACCAATGCCCTTGCCAAATTCCTGCAAACAAAAGTCACATTTTCCAATTTTCAAATCAAATAGAAAACAATCCGAGAAGTAAACTTAGAGGAAGGATTATAGAACAGAGAGAGACACATATAATTACCTCTGCAAAGAGGAATTGAGAAGATGGAAAACAGATAAAAAGAACTGTTGAAATTGGTCCGAAAATCTCTCGTAATCGTTCATTTGGATTCTCGGCTCCATTAGTGTCCAAAAAAGCTCCACCTCAGATTCTCCTTCTGGTTTTTTCGTTTTCCATAACCATTGATTTTCCTTCCATAACTCTCTTCTTCTTTTTGGATATGCAGTTGTACCTAATTATGCAATTTAGAAACAGAGCAAGTGATACGACGACGAGGAGCTAACTGTTGTTACCACCTGTTATGCAAACAACTTTCTTACGCTGCAAGAAAACTTATAATTTAACTGTACATCAACTTTCTTAAGCAGGAACCATTGTAATAATCATCTCAAGTTTAACTGTACATCAACAAATTTCTTCTTTTCTCATAAATTTCAAACTTTAGAATTTCTGCAACAACACTAAGCTATTTTGATCATCAAGAGTAAAAAGGAGGAAAGAAAAATAAAAATTAAACGAACACATCTGGAAAATTTTCACAAAAGTAAGAACAAGAGATGGTATTGTCTTCAAGAATTCTCCATTGTCAACTTAGCTTCAGATCAACCACAACCCCTTTACGCAAAGGAGATAACCGGTTTATGAATCGGCTATGAAAATCTACAAACTTGTGAGTCTACTAATCTGTAGTCCATATTCTCAAACGCTGAGTTTTTGTTTCAGGAGTTGAGCAGAAGCTCTGAAGCGAGTCTTTTGAGGGACTCAGCTACTTTAATAAGATCGGTTTCTGAATGTCCTGCTGAGACAAAGAGTTTGATACCCAAAGGTAACCGGCATTTATCAAGAAATGATCTTTTAGAACTCACAACCAACAATGAGTCTTCCTTTAGAGCCTGCATGTATACAGTCGTGTTAAGAAACGAGTACAAGGTTCTTTATTCGATTTTGCAAAGGAACGATGAACTTACCCGGTCGGCCATCTCCTCGAGCAGAAGCAAATCATCTTTAGTTGAACCCCTCGATTTCTCAAGCTTCAAAAAGACAATAGGTGATTCCGGGTTGCTTGATAACGACATCCCCTTGATATCTGACAATTCTGCATTGTTCCCACCATTTCGTTTTAAATCAGAGAAAGAAAACAAAGGAATCAAATCTCTAACTGTTGCTGGTTCAGATTACAAGATCAGACCTTTCCATAACAGAACGATGTTTTGCTTCAGCTTAACCAACATATCAGGATTTTGATCAATGACATTAATGGCGGTGATAGCAGCACTTGCAAGGTATGGTGGCAATGAAGCAGAAAACACATACCCTGAACTGCTAAGTCTCTGCGCATATGAGAGTCCCACAAAGTGTCAAGTTTCTATTATCGGTAGTTTTCGATTAGTCGATCAGCATGATTGTAGTTTACCTGGTAATCGATGATGCGGGCATTCCCAGTGCAGAATCCACCTTCTGTGGCCAATGCATGTCCCATTGCAGCAGTCACAACATCTATCTTCTCAATCTGTTTCAGGATAATTACAAGACCACCGTAAAATCATCAGCATCAGGTTTAGCAAATAAGAACAATACTAAAGTGTGTGTCATTCATACGTACAGGGACACAGTAATGCTCTGCAAGACCTCTTCCAGAATGACCAAGCACACCAAAAGAGTTGCTTTCGTCCAATATAACACGAAACTTGTACTTCTCTTTTAGTCTAACTATCTCATCCAGAGGTGCAATTTGACCAGAACTCTGCAGATTTTAGCATACCCAAAAGCAATGGTAAAGCAACACAGTTCACGAAATTTTATCAAAATGTAGAATCAGGAGAAAAAAAAAACAGCTCGGTGTTTACAATACCTGGTATACAGCTTCAGCTACAATATAACGCCTCAAGTTCTTTGAGCGCCTATACTTGGTCATAATTTTCTCGAGGGTACTTCTCAGAGATTCCATATCATTATGCTTGAAGTACACAATTGTACTCCTTGAAAGCTGGAGTCCATTTTGTATTCCCCAGTGAACTCCTTCATCGCTATGAAAAATAGAAAAGACAAGAATGAGTCTAATAGTTTCAATCAAGAGCAGTATGGACAGAAGAACTCGATGCAATGCCGGAAACTTTTAACATTCTAATAAGTAGACAGACATATTGTGTACTTACGCAACAATGATATCGCCTTTCTTACAAAAACAAGGAATTGTGCTGAACATCGTTGAAAGTCCATAAGAATAGAGGATTGAGTCAGGAGTGCCCAAAAAATTTGAAATTCTGTTTTCGCAATCAAGATGGACATCTAGACAAGAGAAGTACTCAAACAGTAAGAACCAATTTAAAGCGAGCTGAAAGAGGAACTTAAGTAGCCATATAAGATTACAGTTTCATGCTTGACTTCTTACCAATTGTACCATAGAACCCACGAGGGCCACAAGAACCGACACCATATTTTTGCAATGAAGAAGTACATGATTCCTGGCATAGACAAATCTTTAACAAAACTGTTCAAACAGAAGAGATAGTATTGAAAAAAAAGCAGCTTCATAGTACCAGCAACTTCTTGTGTCCAATAAGTCCAAGATAATTAGCTGACGCAAAATTCACAACGTCTTTTCCATTAACCGTTGTATGGGGTCCAGCAGCACTGCATGGACCCAATAGATTCTTTAGCATAAAGTATAAAAAGGCAGTGAAACAAAATACAGAAAAAATTTCCACTCCACCTTTCAAGAACTGGTGGCTCGTGCTTCATTTCTTCAGTAATCGGTGGTATAAGAGGTTCAGGAACCCATTCATCACATAACTCATCAATTTCCTGAGTATAAACACCCAAAAACTCAATACCATTCAGCTAGTGCACAATCAATAAAACCACACAATGAATTGTTTTCAGAACTAATAAATCCTATGATCTGAAAAGTGTAAATGATCAGAACAATATGATAATCGGATCGAGAAAGAACCTGCTCAGTTAATGGTCGCTTGGGGAGTTTGTAGCTCTTCAAAGAGAGGAGAATCACAATGACAACACCTAACACCCCTTCCAAAAACAGGTGCCCTGAAAAAAATTATTAAACATCTTCAGTAATCAATCTCCATATCCCAAAAACGAAATAGACAAAAGTTCAGTAAAATTTCTACTTCTACATCCTACAATGTACCTTGGATTGGGACACCAAACACTACAGCTCTAGCTGAAGGAGCATCCAGAATCATAGTAACCCAGTTCAAAGCGGCGTTAAACATGTCCACAAGATTCGAAGCCATTGCTAAAAGAGAAAAGCTCTGTACTTTTTGCTCATATAATAACAGCTCGACGGATCGAGCAAGTCTACTTTGGGTAAAACCTACAGAACCAAACCCAATTATCAAATCAGTAAACAATTTTCAAAATTCAGATCAATAAACCACAAAGATGGCAAATTTTTGAATCCAATTATACTTAAGGAACCTTGTCAGCAAAGATCTGTCATTGGTAAGAAAACACGAATCACAGAGGGATCGAGAAGAAGAAGAGATTAAGAAACTATACAATTACAATAGATCCGACCCATAACGAGAAATGTTACCTGATCCCAGAAGATTTTTGGGGAAAATCGAAAGAAGAAGAACTAAAAATAAATCTTCTCGACAAATAGTTGTCAATACACGAGGAGTGTTTTCAAATTGACGATGGAAAGTTGCAAACCATTACAATTTCGATTTCGCAGATGAAAAAAAAAATCAATTGAGAAAAAAAAATCAAAAGGAAAAGAAAAAATCGAGCGGTGCTTGGCGGGCGGATCTTTCTAAGTCCGTCATAAGTCAGCAAATTGGTGGGCCCTAAATCTGTTTCAATACGATGCCGTTTTAAGGTAAATAATCTGGGCCCAATATGGGCCTTTGATACGGGCTTCGGTTGTGCACATAAATACAAAATGGGCTTTGTATTTGGATCCGAGTGAATCAACCAATCACAAGATTGAAGATAATATTCTTATATTATGGTATCACTATCAAGTAGTCAACAAGTTCTTCCAGAGTTGGATCCGAGTGAATCAACCAACCACCTTTTGGTATCTGCAATAACCAATTGAATCAATCAAGAAGCAAATTTTATACATATCAAGTAAGTAAACAAAGACTTAAGCAACGAGAGAAAGATAGAAGTTTATCGTTGCAGAGGAAGAAGATGAAGTTCTAAAAAGTTCTAACCACAAAGACAAGATTGACACGTTACAGCTACGCATGTATCCCTCGTACGACACGCGTGCGTTCCCCTCTTAAAACAAACTCCATTTAAGCCAAAACTCTCTCTCTCTCTCTCTCTTTCTCTCCCAACAAAGCATATACACTACACTTATGATTCAACAAGCATTCACCACAGCCACTAAAGCCTTAAAGACAAGGCAGACAGAGAAAGGAAGACTATACTAAAAGCCTAAAGGCATGGAAAAGAGAGTGAGTCAAATAGTCCTAAAGGCTAAAGCCTAAAGGTAAGGCAGATGAGAGAGAACTAAAGCCTAAAGGTAAGGAAGGTGAGAGAGAACTAAAGCCTAAAGGTAAGGTAGAGAGAGATGGTTGGTGGTCACACAAACCAATCATCATTTCACATTTCTTGAATAGCTTTCCGCCTTCAAAAGTCAATCTATCTCCTCCTTAATCATATTCTGTCCTTAACTTTCCCCTACTTTTCTATATTATTTTGTACCATAAACATTGCACTATGTATTTTTCCTTACTTCATTCAACCATAAATCCTATAATACATGTAAATTAGCATTAAGGAAACCATGTGATGATGTAAATACCGAACAGATTCTAGTGAGAGTCGAGACATCTTTCTAGGAATACATCAAGTTTAAGTTAGTTTAACAAGAAATAATGGCAACAGAAACTACCACTTACAGCAACAGAGACTAGCACTGATACCAAGATCAGAGTAAAGTACAAACATAACATGAAGTCATCATGATGTAATTTGACCAATTTATATAGTTCTCTATGTTATCCTTTACTGTTCCTTCTTATTTTTCGTCACTTTGGACTACACCTACCATTTCTCTAATATAGACTAAATTCACCCACCCAAAGAAATAACTCTCATCTACAACTCTTTTTGTTGAATCATGAACAATGACGAACGAATCCAAAATCGTTTTTTAAAGAAAGAAAACAAAAGATTTTATGGAAAACACAACAGCAACAAAAAGTAAGGTAATGGAATATTGAAGTGACAGCCCAAAGATATCTCTTTTAAGAAAAGCAAATTCTTACACCAAAAGAGCAAACCCTAACCTAAGAAATTTCTGAGAAGTTAACCATTTTTGTTGTTATTGTGATGGACAAGAAGGATCTAGAGAGAGAGTTTCACATGACAGGAGGAGCTGGTAATACAAGTTATGCCAGAAACTCTTACCTCCAGGTTCTTAAGATTCTACAAATCTTCACTTAGTTCATTATTTGGACTCTCTAATTACTTTAATAGTTGTTTAAATCTT
Organism: Lepidium aucheri; assembly: GCA_900406435.1. Classification (NCBI taxonomy): domain Eukaryota; kingdom Viridiplantae; phylum Streptophyta; class Magnoliopsida; order Brassicales; family Brassicaceae; genus Lepidium; species Lepidium aucheri. The sequence goes on along the minus strand of OVBA01000140.1, from coordinate 47,964 downwards.
GCAGAAGAAAGCATCGGAAAAGGCAAAGCACATAACATTAGAGACACTGCAACAATTCTACATAGAGACTAGACCCAAGAGTTTAGGAATAGCTGACCTGGGATGTTCTTCTGGACCAAACACTCTCTCCACCATTAAAGACATCATCAAAGCCGTTGAGCTTTCTCACCACCGTGAGATCCCAAACCAGCCTTTGCCCGAAGTCAGCATCTTCCTTAACGATCTCCCTGGAAATGACTTCAACTCCATATTCAACTCCTTGCCTGACTTTCACATAGAGCTCGAGAGAGATAACAAGAATGGCGATTTCCCTTCAGTTTTTATGGCAGCCTACCCTGGATCATTCTATGGAAGGCTCTTCCCTGAAAAAACCATCCACTTTATATACTCTTCTTACAGCTTACACTGGCTTTCCAAGGTGAATATATGTGTATATATAGATATAGAGAGGGAGAGAGATATATACCTTTAGGTTTATGTATATATTGAGTAGTTTCTTTTGCCTTTGAAGGTTCCTCCGGCTTTATATGACGAGAAAGGCAAGTCCATAAACAAAGGCTGTGTTGCTATTTGCTCCTCGAGCCCGGAAGCTGTTTCCAAAGCTTACTACAGTCAGTTCAAGGAAGATTTCTCCAATTTTCTCCGATGTCGATCAAAGGAGTTGGTTACTGCAGGCAGAATGGTGCTCATAATACTAGGAAGAGAAGGACCCCATCATGTTGATAGAGGAAACTCTTTTTACTGGGAACTTCTCTCAAGATCCATAGCGGATCTTGTTGCACAGGTAAAGATACATCTTTTTCTTTTTACAAAGATGGATCTTATCAAACCAAAAAAGTCATGGTGTTGTTTCATTTACCTCTAGGGAGAAACAACAGAAGAGAAGCTGGATTCTTACGATATGCACTTTTACGCCCCGAGTGCTGCTGAGATAGAAGATGAAGTGATCAAAGAAGGGACTTTTGAATTAGAGAGGTTAGAGATGTTAGAAGTGGACAAGAAGAAAGGGAAGGAGGATAATACCAGTTATGGTAAGTCGGTTGCGAAGGCGGTAAGAGCGATTCAAGAACCAATGCTTCTTCAACATTTTGGAGAAGAGATTCTAGACAAGCTATTTGATACATATGGTAAAATGGTTGACGAAGAGTTAGCTAAGGAAGACATAAGACCAATCACATTTGTTGTTGTTCTAAGAAAGAAACTCTGAAATCAAATTAACAGAAAGAAAGAGATATTACCAACAATAACTTGGTTTTGTCTCCATCTCTATAGCTCATCTGCAACACATGCCACTTGCAATGTCAATAAGTTTGTCATATTAACATTGGATTCTCCAACATGTATCAATGAGCACTAGACATTATACTACAAGACAACATTGAAGCTGTGACGAATTTTCGAAGACTATAACTTCGGTATAATCAACAATCTATATCGGAAAATCTCCATTGAAACAAAATCATCCTTATAAAAGCTCATCGTTACTAACAACACCGATAAAAGCAGACATTTTTCTTCAAAACCAATTAGCTAATTCTCGTTTCCTAGCCATCAAATTTGAAACGCTACACAGTGGAAGAAACGAAATTGTCAAATTGAGCTTAATTAGCTCCAACACCATTGCAGAACCAAATCAAAAACTGCTCTTTTATGCTTCTTTTATACCAATTTTAATCAATACTTTCCAATTCAGATACAGTCAACTTTGGTAAAATAAAACAGCTTTGAATCTAATTCGGTAGAGAAAACTTCGAAATGGGTCAAAAACATTTACCTTCACCAACGAACGCAACGAGATTTCGAAGACGGAAACATCCTAAAGAAAGAAGAAATCGAGGTAAGTCTAACCCAAATCTAATTTTTGTTATTTAGGGTTTTAGCCATTTCTGAATGCTTTCAATTCCCGGAGATCGAAGAGAAGAGAACGAGCCTCCCTTGAGCTCCACGTAACCAAGCTATTATAGCTAAAGTCAAACCTATAAAGTTTGACTTTTGACTTTTTGACTAGTCTAATATTTGCTTAGAAACATTCTATGATTTTGTTTTCAAGGTTTTTTTTTTCTAACAACTTCCATAAGATTCGATCCATAAACTAACTCACATCCTAAAACTTTTTTTTATTCTACTAATATAGTGGGAAGAAATCGAACCTCGATGTCCTAATTCATTAGCTAAATCATATTAACCATCTGTCTGAGAATAACTCGGCCTTTTCAACGCTTTTAAGAAAAAACTTAAAATATACAAATATTATTACAAGATTAGAACAAAAGAATTGAACAAATAAATTAAAATCTTCACACTCTTTCTCGAATTTTTGACAAACTTTTTGCAAAATGAATTCAATCTACTTGTAATAGATAACAGGAGCATTAGATCTAGAATCCCACATACCACCTTCTTTCAAGTACTCAAGATACCTAGAAAACTCAGGCTTAGTCGTTGTTGTCTTCTTCTTCTTCTTACTATATAGAAAAGCAAACATGGGGTGGCTAAATTTGCCTGTTGATTTGACTTTCTTAGATTTCTGACGAGGAAGTTCTTCAAGAATGGTTGGAACACCACCAGCACCAAGCTTGATAGATGGAGCATAGTAAGGAACACTTGTTGATCTTCTTAGTTTTGCTCCGAGTAAACTAAAAGTAGAATCATCACTCACTCGCTCGTATCCTCCACGACGGCTTCTTGTCCTTGTGCTTAAGCTTCTTAGCATCTGCATCTTCTTACTGTCTTTAGTAGTGATATCTTAAGAACAAATGATGTGAAGAAAGTGAAGAGATGATTGTTGTTGTTTGTTGTTTGTTGTTATTGTAATGAGAGAGAGATTCAACAATGTGTTGTTATATATAGAGGTTTAATATCATTTATGGTTGTTGTATGATTGTTTCTTGTTTAGTGTCAAAGTTGAAATGGTCTCATTTTGGCTGCTATATTGAAAAGTCCAACAATTCTATTTTCTTTTAGTTCTCAATAACAATATAAAATTAAGTGAAGAAGACAAAAGGATAAGTCCGACGAGTTTCTTTGACTTTTCAAGTTTCTTTTAACGCAATCATCGTCCAGGAAGTTGCAGGAGACTCTGTTTATGTCACAAGAATAATTCTTTTTATTTTTGATTAATAGACTTAATCTAAGTGGTCAAATAAATGAATTAACATGCTTTTCTTTACTCTTTGTTTAGTCAAATGAATAACATGTTTATATTGTTCACAAAACAAGATAATTCAAAATGGGTCAAATATTCTCAAGTGAATGTTGTTTTGTTAAGAACTTGTTAATATTAATTTAACATCTTATAATTTCAGAGAAATGTGCACCTATTTTTGATAAATTAAATTTCTCAACTTACAATGATAAATAACTTTATTTTGAAGAGGAAGCTAGCTTCTATAATGATATGGTTTAATCTGGATTTTTGGTTTATATATAGAACCAATTATAGTTTTGAGTAGTTTGTATTACAAATGATAATATAGGCAAGCAAAAAGGATTACAATGATAATCTAAGCAATCATAGAAAATAAACCTAAGGGACAATTTACATATAGTTGAAAACAGAGGATACTTACTCTTTAACTACTCAATAATCACACTTTACATTTTTTAATTAAAAAATTGGAACCACCAAATTGATACACCAAGATATCAAGTCAAGGCTCTACCTTTCTTCTGAGTTGAATCTGTTCCAAGCTTCCTGCAAATTTCACACACAACTGTTGGTTTCAATGTCCAGTTTGGAGATTCTGTGAAGAGGTGGTGTTGTGTTACAAAAAATGAGCCATACTATACCTTGAGAAGATCAAAGACTTTTTCAGAGATATATTTCTGGTGAATGTTTGCACCTCGTTGCTGTAATTTGTCTGGATGAACACAAAGTGTTGCTTTCCTGTAAGCTCGCTTCACAGCTGCTGAAGTTATGACTTCAGTTAATGGTATAGGTTGCCAACCGCTCTCAGCACCAAGGATCTGATTCATCAAACAAGACAAAAGAAAAACAATTTAACTTTGAGAAAAGAATTCTTTACTTTCTAAGTTTGATCTCTGAATTGTTCATTAGGAAACGTTACGTATTGTAATGTTGAGAGTAATGCTCTTATGTTTCCTTCTTTTCCACTTGACCATCTCTTTACTTCGGCGTCTAAGGTTTCTGCTATTCTCTGTAGAAACAGAAACAGAACATGATTATTGCAAGGATTTATAGGCTTTATTTTGAAGTAGAAGAGAAGTTTTGGTTTAGTTGTTATACAATTCTCTCTGTTTGTTCTCTCTGAGCCACGAGATCACGCATGTTCTTCTCCGCTAGAGCTTTAGCCTGTTAAGAAATGAATATGAATGTACATTAATTAACATCAATGGAGTGTATTTCGCAACTGAATATTCGGTAATTAGAAGAGTATTATTTACCACACGATCAGCTGTTCTTCGATGCCTTTCTAGTCTTGATGTATACCTTTGAGGTGATTCACCATCATTACCTTTATGATAAAATAGAAGGAAAACAACAGTTAAGCTAGAGGGAAGCAGAACAATAAAACAACTAGAGTGTTCTGAGAATATCTGTACCAGGGGGATTTTGATGTCTTGATGCTCCAAAGGAGGCTGAATTTTGAAAATGCTTATCGGAAACTGATCTCTCCATTCGTTCACCAAACAAACCTGAACACTGAAATTGCTTATCAGAAACGGATCTTTCCATTCGCTCTCTTGCCTCAAAAGCAGCTTTTTCAGCTGCTCGTTCACGTGCTTCAGCGGTTGCTCTCTCCACAGCTGCTCGTTCTGCTCTAAGTCTTGCCTCCGCTAATAACTTATCAGGCAAAGACTTCTCTCTGGCCTCAGCACATGCTTTCTCCAATCTTTCACGTGCATCAGCCAAGGCTCTCTGGTCAAAAGCCATTCGATCCTTCTCCCTCTCTCTTTCTCTCTCCTTTTCTTCTTCTATCTTTCTTAAACGCTCCATCTCAAAGTCTCTTTCTCGTTTTAGTCTCTCTGCTTCTTTCTCACGTTGTGCGGATACTCGAGAAGACGATGGTCTTTCTACTTTTGCATCATGATTAAAACTAGCTTGGGTCCCATTGATACTTTCTCTTTCCTGTTGATGAGTGAACTTATCAGAGCATGTTTTGGGAGCACAGTTACTTTCATCTGGATTCCTTTGGTCACGACCAACACCACCTTCTGATCTTTCTTCATTTTTAGTTTTCATCCCGACGCCTTCTTTGAGAACTGAGTCATCTTTGGAGCGTTCAAAATCTTTACTCTTCTGTTCGTGCTTTCCTCCTTGAATATTGTCAGTGACGGAAGCGGATTTTTCACCTGATTCCCCATCTTCCCCATGCTGAGGTGCTTCATCGTTCCTCTCAAATAACCTGGACTCAGCATCCATCTCACTGATTCCTTCCTTTAGGCTGGCATCTTTGAGGTTCTTCTCAAAAACCTTCCAAGGGCAGGCTTCTTCGGATATAGATTCTCTCTGACTTGGTCTATCTTCTTCTTCCTCTTGTGTGTTCACTGACTCGTTGCTGGCTTCTTTCTCATACCCTTTCAACGTCTGCTCCCCATGAGCCTCTTTGGAGGTTTCACAGGTTTTCTCCACTTCACAAGCATCTCTTTGTTTCCCCTCGCTCTCTTCTCCTACATATTCATGTTGCTTCGTTTTATTTTCCAGATGCTCTTGAGTTTCTTTATGTGCTCTTTCTCTTTCTTCTCTTTCCTTGTCCTCTTGCAGCCTCATCCTCTGTGATTCCTGCTCAAGATCCTCTTTCAGTCTTCTCTCAATCTCGGCCCTCTCAAAAGCTTCTAGCAGCCTTTTTTCTTTCTCTTCTAGCTCAATAGCTTCTTTCAGCTTCTTCTCATTCTCCTCTTTTTCACGTGCCTCTTGTTCCCTCCTTTCTTTCTCTTTTTGCTCAAGGGCTTCCTTCATCTTCCGCTCATTCTCTGCCTGCTCAAGAGCCTCCTTAGCCCTTCTCTCTTTAATCCGTCTTTCCTTCTCTTCTTGTTCAAGATTATGTTTCAGTCTTCGCTCCAGCTCTGCCTTCTCACGAGCCTCTTTTATTCTCCGATCATTTTCTACCTTTTCACGTGCTTCTTTCAATTTCCTTTCATGCTCTGCCTTTTCACGAGCCTCGTTTATTCTCCGATCATTTTCTTCCTTTTCACGTGCTTCTTTAATTTTCCGTTCCTTCTCTTGTTCAAGTGCAACTTTCAATTTCTTTTCATGCTCTGCCTTCTCACGAGCCTCCTTCATTCTCCGATCATTCTCTTCCTTTTCACGTGCTTCTTTTAGTTTTCGTTCTTTATCTTGTTCTAGTGCAGCTTTCATTTTCCTTTCATACTCTGCCTTCTCACGAGCCTCTCTCATTCTACGATTCTTTTCTTCCTTTTCAAAATCTTCTTTTAGCCGCAATTCCAACTCTTGTTGTTCTTTCAATTTCCTTTCTTGTTCGGCCTTTATGTGAGCCTTTGCCGCTCTCCGTTCATTCTCTTCTTTTTCACGAGTTTCCTTAATCTTTCTTTCTTTGTCTTCTTGCTCCAAAGCTGCCTTTAGTCTTTTCTCATTTTCTGCATTCTCAAAAGCTTCTCTTTCTCTCAGGCCATTTCCTTCCTTTACAAGAGCCTCTTTAATCCTAATTTCCTCCTCCATCCGCGTCAAAGCCTCATTTAGTTTTTTGTCAGTCTCATCCGTTTCGTCACACATTCCCGAACATTTACCATTTCTTGTCAGTTCCATGGGAACATCTAGTGTGCTTTCTTTACCTGCTAGACCAAGAGCCTCTGTGAGCTTTCTTGCATTTTGTTCCCAATCAAACACATATTCCTGCTTCTTTAAAGCTGCTTTCCTTTGTGGTATTCTATCTGATTGTTGATTTTGTATGTGTTTAGTTTTTGCTTCACAGTGCAGTTCCTTCTTTTGCTTTGCGAGCTTTTCAGTTACCAGCTTGTTTTCTTCTGGTCTAAGCAAATTTTTGTGTTTCACTATCTCACCCTGATCAGCCAAATTGTTTCCCACATCAAATTGCAGCTCCACATCTCCTGAACTCTCATTCCTTGGTTTTTCATAAGCCTTTTCTGCTAGATTGTCCTCATGTCTCCTATGCCTAGATGCTACTTTTCTCTTTCCAGGGTGTTTTGGTAACCTCTTAGCTTCAAGATCATCCCTATCTCCTTTGGCTCTCCTCCGTTGTTTCTCCCAGTCAAGAGTAGCTGACCATGTCAGCTCCTGATCGAAAAACTCTGCGTTATGCGGAAAAGAAACATCATTTCCACCACTGTTCTCATCAGCATTTCTAGGTAGCTCTGTTCTCACCAAATCAACAAATTGTGTAGCATCTTTCCATTCATCATTTCCATCAGAGTTCGCAAACTCTTGAGAAGAGCGAGACTTACTTCTACGCTTATCCCTCGAGAACCTCCTAGCTACATCAATATTATTTCTAAGAACAGGCAAACCAGCTGCGTGGCTCGATTTCCCTTCCTCGGTCATGCTATTGTGAGCGCTGATCCGTGCCTCGTCCCTCTTCCTTTCAAACAATTCTTTTGCACTTTTTAGTTTTGCCTCAGCTTTCACCATAGCTTCTCTCACAGCATCAGAACTTGCATCAACCTCTACATCAAAGAACGGAGGTGAACTACTATCCGCAGATCCTTCTGATCCGGTAGTTCTAGAATTAGAAGCCGAACTTTTAAAATCTCTCTTCAGTATAGGAGGTGGTCTTGTAGGAGCTGGTATCTCAGTAGGATGAGTCTTCAAACCAATCTCAGAAACAGTCACAAAAGGTTCACTCGGAAACGACGTAGCTCCACTGTAACACTTTTGAGACTTATTATCCTTGTCTTCAAAGGCATACTTACTTGTAGCTCTGCCAACAGAAGAGGGTCCAATCTCCTTATTAAGCTTTGTTGTTGTTTCACCTGCACAAATCATTTCATCAACTGCAACAGTGTAACCAGAACCAAGATCAGCTACACGTATCACACCACTTGACGACATGCTTGTTGTGTCGCCTCTTATCTGAGTAGTAGCTTTGTTATAAGAGATGTTGAACTCTGTACTTCCATCAATGGAATCGTATGAATCTCTGCCATTAGAGAAACAAGGACTTTTTGTGCCTCCTGAGAACGATTCTACCTCTTCAGGAGTCCTACAAAGACAATGAAGCTTAATTCTTAAAAAAATATTGCTCTTATATAAGCAATTGAATCAAGGGTTAGAGAAAAGGCTTTTATATACCAAGCATCGTCGGAGGAATTTCCATCACTAACATTTGACCGCTGCTGCAAAAATAGCTCTTCATACGACGGAGCTAAATCGAGATCGTTAAAACCTCCGAAAACTTCACGGTAATCAAGACCTTGACTCCGAACATCGAAATAAACATCTCTGTCATCTACAAGTGGAAGATCAAGTACCGGAATCGATGAAACGGCGGCGCGTGAAGAGCCGTTGAAACCGGAGAAAATCTCGCAATAGTCTTCAAGACGAGGAGATAACGTAGGAGCTCCGAACCTAGGAGGACCACCGAAAACGTCGTCGTATGTGGTGGTGGTGGTTTTACCGGAGTTATAACTAAAACCTCCACCGTTATTATTGCCATTGTAAGGTTTCTTAGGTAGTGAAGAAGCAGACCTGTTTGGATTCCGAGAATGAGAGAGATTTTCCATGAGAATCAGCAAACAACGATTCGTAGGGCTTCGTAATCTTTCTTTCTCCTTTTCTTCAACCTCTCTTCTCTTCTCTGTCTACGGCTTATAGGCTCTCTCCGTTCAGAGTTCTGAAATAAAAGTCAAGAGGACGAAAAAGTGAAAATCAAAAGAGAAAATGTCCCCAAAAGAAACACAAAATGACGAAAAAGGACCTCTTTAGCTTTAATTCAAAATCTAATTCGAATCATTTTTTTATTTAATAAAAAAGCAAAAAACGTATATAATATTCTAATATCTACATCGTACAAGAAACAAAATTCAAAATTAATGAGTAAAGATGTTTAATTAATTAAAAACAGGAAAATGTCAAACAAAAATTAAACTGAACTCAGATTTTTTAATAGGTAAAATAAATCGTAAAATTTTATTGAATTACCATTTAAATCCTGAACTTCTATTGACTAGACTATTTTAACCTCACTATTAAATGATTTACTTATGTGTTTAACTAAAATGATTTGGAGAAGCTATTTTCGAGATAGATTTTGAAGCATGTTTATTAAAATAAATTATTTAATAGTAGGTTTAAAATAGTTTAGTCAACAAAAATTCAGAATTTAAATGGCAATTCAATAAAAATTTAAAATTTATTTTACCTATAAAATTTTTAATATTTTCAACAATTTTGAAAATTCTGAGTTTTTTTATATTTCTTCTAATTATAAACTAATAAATATAGATTTTTCCTTTTAACTTTATTATTCTTATCAATACATAAATCGTTAGATCGACAATTACTCGGTTCATAACTTAAATTCTAAATTAAAATTATGTGGATATATTGTCACTATCTAGTGTCTTGGTATATTTTTCTCTTTTAATTTATTTAATTTATTTGAGTAAAATATTATTTTTTAAAATAAACAATTTTAAAATAAAAATAAGAATTCTGAAAACAGTCATGCTGCTGCAATCGTAACGGCCGGCGCGGCGGCGACTAATTTAATAAATAAAGTATTTAATATTTTTGTTAAGACTTATTTCTACAAATTAAATAATTATTTATTTATTAATGGCGAAACCGATGAGAGGGCACGACAGAAGAAAACGCGCGAATCGAAAGGGAAAGGGTAAAATTGGAAATACACTACTCGTTGTTGTCACTTCTTGTTCTCTAGTGGGTCCATTGTTGCAATACACTATCTTCATCATTTTCTATGTAAATTATGTTACTATATCGATCTATATCATAAACGTTAAACTAAAATTAAAAATTTATATTACAGATCGCAGAAATCGTATATTATATATAAAAAATACTTGGATTATTCGGATCAGTCTAGTCATGTAAATTAAAAAAAAAAACAATATAGATCATATAACATTGTTGTTTTTTTGGAAGTGTATGAAAAAAAAAACGAGAAATAAAATAAGGTCAATAACAAAAAGAATAAAAATATGAGTATAATAAATGAGCTTAAGAAAATATTGGGTTTCCAAGAAGGAAACAAATGTACTGAAAGTGGTAAGAATATGAAACGATCTACTTGCTTCTCTCAATTATCTAATCACAACTGTAACGCAATACCATTTGCAACTATTACAATATTTTGAAATTTTATCAGATTTACTATTTAGAGATAAAAATCTTAGTTTCAACCTTTTTTTTTATCAACGATAATATTAATATGGCCACAAAAATCGATTCATTAGCCAAATTCTTACATAAATTTCGTAGACGGTAGAACTTGATCCGTAATTGTGCATGTGTGTCTGCCTCTAATAAACTTACCACCAACTATTAGACTAAAAACTACTTGCAAACTCTTAATTAATTATAACTAAATTTTTCCTTTTTATCAATATTAGGCCACAATTATTCAGTTCATTAACCAAATTTTAAATAACGTATACGGTGGAGTTTGATCTTAAAATATATAAATGTGTATACTCTTAATAAATTTACTACATGTCAATAAAATAAATACTAGTTTTTAGAAAAACGATTGAATTGTTGGCATTTTGTAAAATCATTCTGACAATTGCAATAATAGTCCGAAAATTTTGATTGTTGGTGAAGGAATATTAATCTGAGCACTATTAAAATAAAATATGAAAATTAAATTAAAAAGGGTCAGTTATGTCATGAATAAGACAGCTTAACTATCCCTCCAGATCAGATAGAGACTTTCGTGTGTCTTTATGTTTTGTTTTTTTTGTTCTCATGATTATTTAGTCTTTTGCAAGTAGAAGATTTAAATTTAATTACACCACCACACATCTTTAATAATTCATCACGACACAATTATGGTGTATATATAAAATATAATCCTCAAAATGTATTATCACCAGGCTGGTCCAATATAATTATTGCCCAAAAAAAAAAAAAGTTTGATGCCCTATGATCTATGTAGTAATAAAGCGTTTTAAAAAAAAATTACAAAACAGTGTATTGATGGATATCGAACACAATACATTTCATATTGAAAGCATATATAACTATTACATTATATATACATTATTAGATTTTGATACCCTTAAATTGATTATATAATTTACCAGGTTTAGGTTAGGCCGCTAGTGATTATCACCCCAATATATTCAATTTATCATAATTTGATTTCAAACAATTTACACGTAATAGAATTTGGGATTGGCAAAGTGTTATTGATATAGAAAAAAAACGTTTTGGTGTCCACAACATTATATATGAAAAAATCTTTTGGTGTCCACAAAGGATAAGAGATTTTATTTTGTGGCAATAACATGCATGATTTGATCTATCTCATTGGCTGGCAACTTGTATGATAATTACTATACGTTGTCATCTTAAAGACGAAATTGAAGTTTATGATTAGATAACTGAATTTGTTCATAAATAGATAGCTGGCTTTTGAAAAAAGTTGAATTATCTCATCAATTAATGTAGATATGTATGTATTCTAGTATTTAATTTTGTTGGTACCTACTAACTTCTATTCAATTAATATATTATTCATTAATTGTGTTGATGGTGAAAATTACCTGCACTATGGCTCTTACGACAAATAATTTATTATGCAGCATTAATTAAGCCATTAGCTATTAAAATCAGTAACGTCTTCCACATAAACAAGTATTAAGACATATTCCTTTCATTTCATATTAGTTATCATTCTAAAGTTTGACACACATATTAAGAAAATATATGAATGTTCTATATTGCCCTTATTTGACTATTAGAATTCTAAACCATTTAATATTTTATTCATTTAATTAAGGGCAATGAGATAATTTTTATATCAAAAATTACATTGGAAAATGAGAATGACAACTAAAATGAAACAAAAATTTTAGGCTATAATGACAAGTAATATGAAAATGAGGGAGTAATATTTTGTTATAATAACATATATTTTATTGGAGGAGTTAGTTTATTTTATGGGGAAAGTGTAGCTCACGAATAGATATTGTATCTGAGTATATAAATTGGCTGAAAGCATGAACTCATATCCGTGTAAGGATGATTAAGAAAATATGTTTTATTTTCGCATAACAGAAAAATCGAACATACAAACTATTTAAAATTCTAAACGCGTCTCTTATCATTTAACCATAATCTCCTTGTTGTAATAACATATTTTATCCCAAATACAAAATAAAAGTATGTTAGAGAACAAAGTCATAATTATTTTTTCAAAAAATTATGAATTCATAATTACTTAAATTTAGTATAACAAAGATGTTACGTTTATTTTAACGGTTTAGATTCTGAATTAGAAAAACTTCATTTAAATCTGAAAAGTGGCCATATACAAATCTAAACGTATGCCATGGAAACGCATGCTTGCTTATAAGTCTGTGCCTTGTAAAGCATGCATAAAAAAAACCCTAATCGATTAAATTACGAATCTATATATAGTTTAAATTCTTGTAATTAGTTAAAAATAAAATAGAAAAAGAAAACATAATTAAATACTGTAGCCCAAACATAATGATGGTGGTGATAACCATGCTTCATGCTTACCCTACTTACAATATTCTTTATATTCGTTCCTATGTTATCTCATCATTTGTTTATTTAGCTTGATATAAACCTTAAACAATTAGTAATACTATAATCAAGATACATGTAAAAACATGCGTATTTGTTTGTACCCGCTTCGGTTTGATATTTTGTTTGTAAGAGTTAAAAATATCCTTTATTCAAATAATCAAAAATAATTTATTAGAAAATAATGAAGACAAATTTGAATATTTATTAACGTGAGTCGTTTAAGTTTTGAATTCAGCTCGATACAATTATTCAAAAATGTTATAGAATATAATTCAGATGAACAATACTTTTTTTTCTCTTCTGTTGATGATTTGCTTCTCCTTTTATAGGAGAATGTAGTACTACTTTCAAGTCGGTGGTCATTGCTGTACTTGGACCCAACCTGTGGCATGCGTAACATATCATTCAAATAGGCCAAAGATGGTTAATCCAAATCCAAAACATTCTTGAGCCTGTCATTCTTGATCAATAGACCGAGTGAGCTGGGTGATCCCAACAGTATTCAATATGAATAATTAAAATTTATATTGTGATTAACTAAAGATAACTAATTGTTCATTTGGTTATTCGATCGATAAACCAAAATCGTGAATCTTTACAAGGTCATGTTTAAGTAGACTTGGGACCTAATAATTAGTATGTAACATGTTCGATTATAATTAAATATATGATATTTTGCGGAATATGCGTAGTTTTGTTCTATCTTGACCAATAAGCTAATAGTATAGTATATTTGAATATCCATATATTGAGAAAAAATTATACTAAATTAGGGCTAACTTAAGAAACACGCATATATCTGTCTTTTATCGTGTTGAGCATGATTTATAACAATATACATATAACTAAATAGAGACCAAATACTAGGTTTATATATCTAAACCCATTTTTCATCTTTTCCATTGTTTTTTTTTTGTTATTATATATTTAAATTTTTCTTTTTCATCTTTAACTCGATTGGATTCCTTTGCGTTTGTCAGCAGTACAGCCTAATAAATCAATCTGAATATTAATTAGGACCACTTTTCTCTTTTTGCGTAAATCAATTCTATTTATCAATAAAATATTTATATACGTACATCATAAAATTATGCCAATGAAGATTGTGGTGAATTAATTTTCATTTTTATCTGTTCAAATGTTGAAACTCATGCATATAGAACAAAATACTTAGGGTACTTAAATGCTAGTTAAGAAAAGTTAGAATAAAACAAGAGCATAACAAAACCACAAAATATGATTTTAAATGATAGCCACTAATTATTGCTACACATAAACATCAATCAAAATTTATTAAACCGGATGAATCAAATTTTACTCGTTATAAACATAACATTTGTATTGGTATACTTAAACATTTAGTTTGATTCTCACAAAAAAAAAACATTTAGTTTGAATTGCCAAGAAATAGATAATCTAATTGGTTTGCCTCTGATATAGTTAGCATCAATGTCGACAACAAAAAATTTAGTATGAATTTCAAAATCCCTTAAATTCTTTCTTTTATAATATGTGGCATAAATTTTACTTTCAAAATCCCTTAAATTTGCATTTATAGTGGAAAGAGATTAAACCTTATTTAAAAAATAAGATTGTTCTTTTGTAAACAATATGTTTTCTCCCTGGGTTGATATTTTAATATAATTTATATACGGAAAAAAAAAATTATTAGCACATAATCATCTAAACCACCAAATCGAAAAACATCCAATTCAATCTATTTTTTAAAAACCAAAAAAAATAAAGAATCTTTATGGTTGGGCCCTTTGGAACCGGAGCACTCAATATTCATTCGACCAATTTCTAACTAATCAATCATTCAAATTTTGATAAAGTAAAGACAAGATATTTGTTAGCTTACCTGTTGATATTGTCCCTACCATAAAAAAAGCGGCTTATGTGATAAGTCGTTGCGCCCTTTTAATAAATTTTGTAATAAATTACTCCTTCGTTTTATAATATAAGTTATTTTAAAAGATTTTTTTGTTTCAAAATATAAGTTATTTTACAAAACCAAGACAAAAAGTAAATTAAAAATTAAAATAAACTAAACTTTTATTAAAAAAAATTATTTTTCTTTATANTTTTCTTTTTTTTTTTTAACTAAAAGCTAAGGTTAAGGTGGTAATTTTTTATTGAAAAAACAAAAAAAAAAAAATCTCTTAATAGTTGTGCATTCAAGCAAAACAACTTATAAAAAAAAACAGAGGAAATATATCCTTAGCCAACATTGTTGCAGTTCACAGGATTGTGCACAAACCAGTGTCTTGTTCACTTGTATTGTCACTCTATTAATCAATTGTGTTGAGAGTGAGAATCTTAACACCACAATTTATTGTTTAAATCAATTAAGAGGATAATGTTTGATTGACAATTGGAAATAATGATAGAATAATTTGTGATTTTTAAGATTCCATTTATATTGCAAGTGACTTTTAGTTTAGTGGCCGGTGGTAAGTCTACTGAAAAACAGACGTACATGTATAACGAAATCTATATAGGAATTTGGCTAACGAATTGGTTATTATGGTCCAATATTGACGTTGACAAAAAAAAATCGATTTATTAAAATTCACAAATTTCAGAATGTGATGTACGTGTGGCCCAGTGGTAGAGGCTACTTTAGCATTTTTTAGGCATCCGAGTTTGATTTCTCCCGGATATAGGGGAATGAAAACAACTTGATTATAGATCGAGTCTTTGTTAATTTCATTAATATTAAAAAGAATGTCTACGGTTGAAAAAAAGAAAAATTCATAGCCCCAAAAGTAAAAATCGCATGTTTTACACGTGTGAAAGGTGGCCTGTCATTGTCAAAGTCAATCTAGTAACTGGCACCAACTAGTTTTACATCATCAATTGAATAAAATTAAATGTCATACTATGTTTAAAGTTTTGTTTTTATTTGGTCCAATGTTAGAAGTTTTGTATGTTATCATTTTTCTTGGGGAGTTTTTAACCAAACCTGCTTCAGATTAGTTCATTTGCATCCATATTCTAATGCTTGAATCAGAAATTTTGATCACACTCTCTGCTAAATCTTAGGTAAGCAGTAATTGTAAATGTTAACAATGTATATACAACTATATATATACTTCCTTAACAAAAAGAGTCTTCAAGTCTCCATGGCTTTAGGTGATGATGGTTTTGAAGCTACATTAATGGACAACCAATCCAACAAAGCCTTGTTTACAGCTTCTGGGACTTCATCATGAGGACAATGGCCTGCTTGTAAGTGCACTAGAGATGAGTTTGAGTAGAATGCTTTGATTTTCTCGGCTTTAGCTGGACCAACCCATGGATCAAGATCACCCCAAACCAATAGAAGCGGACAAGTCATTTTACTCAGAACACTATCTAGAGTGTATTTACTCTGGTTCGTTAAGAACCTTGTCATCAATCTACAAACAAACAAACAAGAGTTAGGTCTCTTTATGTATCAAAAACAGAGAAGCTTCTCTGTGGTGTTTTCTACCTGTAGTATACTTCTCCAGCATTTGGATCTGTTGCAGGTTTTGATATGGATTCGACGAGGTAGTCATCTACATTAGCAGTGTTTATGTACACCTGGAGATTATCAAGTAAGACAATTGAGTACAAAGTAATAAACTGTAAGAATAAGAAAATCTAACAAGTTAGTAAGACATTACACTCTTTAGGACAGACTCAATTCGAGAAGGTTGCTTGGCTTGCCAGAACAAGAATCCGAGAACAACACGTTGGAAAACTTCTTTGAGTGGCTTCACTATAAACTTGGTTATCACAGTTTCATCAGCTTCCTCTCGTTTTCTACTCTCTGCTGCAAACTGTCCTGCAGAGTTTAGAAGTGCAACTCCTGTGACCTGCTCGGGTAATCCAACCGCAACTGTCAAAGCTGTGAATCCCCCTAGGCTGTGAAAATTTGGAATACTTGTTTCATATTTTCTTATGGAGCAACAAAAAAGAGCTTCAAAGCATTCATTTTTACCTGTTTCCAACTACAACAGCTGGCTCTTTCACTATCTCTTTCATGAAATCAATAACTTGATCTGTCCAAACCATGGCATCATAATCTATGAGAGCTTTTTCACTCCATCCAAAACCAAGTAAGTCCAAGGCGTACACCTTGTATTTCTTAGCCAATTCAGGAATGTTGTACCTATTAATATACCAGTTTTTAACTCAGCTCTAACAGGAAAAACAGCTTTTAAAACTACTAAGAGATCATCCTAAAATCAATACAGAGAGA
The DNA here is from genome assembly GCA_900406435.1 of Lepidium aucheri. Taxonomy (NCBI): domain Eukaryota; kingdom Viridiplantae; phylum Streptophyta; class Magnoliopsida; order Brassicales; family Brassicaceae; genus Lepidium; species Lepidium aucheri. Next base: position 31,060 of record OVBA01000140.1, on the reverse strand, counting down.
GAGGCTGACTCTTAAGGAAACTGACGATCTAGAGTGTCAATGAAAGAGAAACTGAAAGTACCTCCAATGAAAGACAGAAGCACCAAATCCATGAATAAGAACAAGAGGTAATCCTTCTCCTTGAACCACATAATGAATCTTGTGACCTCTCCATTCCCAAAAGTTATACCCTTCTGGCTTGAAAGCTAATCTCTCACTACCTAATGAATTATCAAACTCTTTAGAAAAAGATAACATTTTTTTTAACCAAAAGAGAATCAACAATCTAGAACTAAAGCCTTTCAGGTTCAAGCTTCTTTTACCTTCTGCAGACTGAGATGCAGAAGGAGTACCCATGACTGAAACTCCAGAAGCAACAATTCCACCTCTAACTGCAAATTCCCTTCTGCTGATTTCACACTTGTTTCCTTCATAACAATATTATAAACACTATTATTCAGGCTTAGTGTAAGGAAAAGTTTAATGAAAGTTTGGTGTTGAATCTTACTAGGTCGACAAATTTGAGCAGGAAAGATGGATCTTTTCGAAGATGAATTGAACAACTCTGTCCTGACAGACGGTGTTATAGCACATGAAGCAGACATCGAATACCCAGAAAACAACCTTGAAAATAATCACAATGCAGAAGAGAAACAGATACTTCAGAAATTCAAAGCTTAGAGTTGCAAAAGAAAAAAACAATACTTCAGGAGCACCAAGTGTGCGTCTGTGTGATCTTGGGGGAGAGTTGTGGCGACGCCTGAGCCAGACAAGTTGAAAATCCGCTCTGTCAATCAGAGTGTTTCTCAAAATTGTGATTTTTATGGTTTGACAATAACCACGGTCAAGTCGATTTATCTGAACCAGGCGGTTTATATGGTTTGGAATTGGGCTTTGTGGGCTTAGGCGCTTTTAAGTCGGGAACCGGTAATGGGCTACAAGAAGATGTATCGGGCCTGAAATTGTATAACAACCTCAATTCGGATATATCTAAATTTGGCAAAATCACCAATTTTTCTTGATAAAATATTGATTATTTATCCTAAAAAAATTTTTAAGGTGTGGTAATGGGTATAGTTTTTTTTTTCTTGTAGGATCTATGCGGTAAATTTTTTTGCTGTATATTTCTATTAGAGTTTTTTTGTGTCAATTTTATTATAGTTAGATCAATAACACCCAATATATAACCAAAACCCATAATCATAAAATCTTTTTTTTTTTTCCTCTTTGCATTAGGAAAAAATTGAACTCTGGTATTTGAAAATTTGTAAAGTGATCAATACTACTGGGCCACCTTCCATCGGTGATTTCTATTAGAACTTTATTTTAGTAAAACTCATAAATTTTAACTTTAAATTTTTGGTTTTCTACAACTAAAAATATTTTATAGTAAAAATTTGGTTTTTTAGAAGAAGAGCCAAAAATGAACTTAGAAAACGACCAATTTAATGTCAATGCTGTTAATTCTTTTTTTTGCTCTCTAAAGCAACCAAAGTCATTGTCGATAAAACTCTTATATTTTATGAGTTAATAGCAAAATTAAGGATAGTAAAAAAGAATCAAGTGGTGTTATTGTCTTCAAAATGAAGAATTTTCGAAAATAATGTTAAATCTCTTGAATTATTCCACTCAGTATGGATAATGTATAGATATAATTTTATTTTCAAAAGAAAAAAGTAGTATAAGGACCAAACTCTTAGATCAAAAGAAATGGTGTGGCTTACTGTCCAATCACTTATCTTCAAACCAACCCATTTTCTTCTGTACATCTCTTTTGTTGTCCCTATCAGTATCACTTACGAATTGTCTCCTAAAGAAACTAGTATAATATTGCACATTTATTCATTTTTATTGATTTTGTTGACCTGATCTATAATCTAGTCCTTACGCTAAAATCCCGTTTTATTCTATGTAGGAATCGAACTCCGATTTCCTGAGTCATTAGCTGGATCATCCTAACCACCAGACTGAAAGTAACTCGGTTCATATTTATTGATTTATATTGTGTAATTTATGGACTGATAAATTGTATGGTATTGATAATACGTCACAAGGATCACGTATAGATTAAGAACAAGACATAGAAATGACATCAGTCGTCTCCAAACCGCTCATGATTCATATCAATGTCTCTATTCATTTACAAGTTAAGATTAAGAATTCACATCCACACATTCTCTACCTTCAAGCTTAAGAAACAGCCTTTCTTTAACTTCAAGTTAAGTTCTTAAAAACTGAATTGGCACAATTAGATGATGATTGACCAATTTTGATTGTTTTTTTTATGCCAAATAATTGATCTTCTCAAAAACTTGAAAAGGCAAAAGAAAAAAAAGACTTAACTTAAGAGACTCCTTATCTCATGTTTCATAAGGACATGAACACATGGTAGGTTATGTCATTAAGACCCCACTACTTCTCATCTCACCTTCTTTGTCCCCAACTTCCACCACTTTTATCAATTTTGTCCCTCTCTTACTAGATTTCGAATCTCATGTGTGTGGGTCAATGTTGCTTTCTATTTAAACCTTTGAATAATTATATCATATAGATTACTTTTCTTCCATACTTATAACTTAACTCTCTCTTTCTCTTTGCTTTAACTTCAAAAAGAGATAAACAAGCTTTTTAACTCTCTTTTTATCTTCTCTCCATGGACTTGTCTGTACGTGAAAGGCTTAATTGGCTGCAACAACAACAAATAATTGGCTTGGATGGTAGAGAAGAGCTTAGAAGGGTTGAGAGTTATTTGGGGAACAATGAAGATGAATTGCAGTGTTTCAGACATTTTCCTGTATTTGGACCGGATTATGATACTATTGATGGCTGCATATCCAGGACAAGTAGCTTCCAAATGGAATCATTGAACAACAATAAAGATGACAGAGCCGTTGCCTTGCAGAAGAAGAGAAAACCAGAGGTTTGTAGCTTGAGAAAGTATTGATTTCTAGGGTTTAGATTTTGGTTTTTGATTGTTTTAACTTTTGGTTTTAGGGTAAGATGGAAAAGAGAGACAAGAAGAAGAAGATCAAAGCAGAGGATGAAACAGAGTCAAGCATGAAAGGAAAATCAAACATGAGCAATACAGAGACATCTTCAGAGATTCAGAAACCAGATTACATCCATGTGAGAGCTAGACGTGGTGAAGCCACCGACAGACATAGCTTAGCAGAAAGGGTAATACACTAGAGTATTGTTACAGAGATTTCAGAGAAGTTGCTTTCTAAGGCTTTATCAGAGACATTTGAGTGATTTTGGCAGGCAAGGAGAGAAAAGATAAGCAAAAAGATGAAGTGTCTTCAAGATATTGTTCCTGGATGCAACAGAGTTACAGGAAAAGCTGGGATGCTTGATGAGATCATCAACTATGTTCAATCCCTGCAACAACAAGTCGAGTTCTTGTCAATGAAACTCTCAGTTTTAAATCCAGAACTTGAGTGTCATATCGATGAACTATCTGCAAAACAGGTGAAAACAACTTTTGAATATAATCAGCTTCTTCTCATTTATTGACTTGTGTTAAATCAAAATCTAGTTTCAGGCTTACTTCACAGGTCTTCCAGAAGTTGTCTTGAAGCAGTCAATGATGGCGGATTTTCAGTCTTTTCCATTACATCAACAAGGATCTCTAGATTACTCTGTCATAAACTCAAACCAAACCACATCTCTCGGCGCTGTAATAATCAGACAGATCTTTCATTACTCCTATATTCTTGTAACTTCTTCGTGAAGTAACCTTTTGCTTTTTCTTTTCTGCAGAATGATCAGACATCTTCAAGCTGGGAAACTCACTCACAATGCCTCTACAACAGCTTGAGAGCCGATTCCAATTCCAATTTCTTCAGCCTCAAGTAAAAAATTAGGGACAAAAGTGATTGAAAACATATATCGAGATTTTTTGTCTTGTCCTTTTTATCTATGTTACATACAATTTGAACTAGTAAGACAGAGGAAACGAATCCATAGATCTTTCAATCTATTATCTTCAGTATGTAATCACAAAGCACAATAAAAATTTTTCCTTAGTGAGAGAAGAAAGAGTGAGGAAGAACTCTTTTTCTTAGAAGTAAATTAATATTTGATTGATATTAATTAGAATTACAATAGCAACCTTTTCTTCACAACTCTTTTTCCTATCAAATTACAACTCCACTTACATTAATGGAGGCCTCAAGGACTTGTGTGTAAACATATACAAACCTAAGTCAACATACAGAGTACTATAATTAAATTTGAAATCTTTCCAAAAAGCTAAGTCAAAAACAGCCTAATCAAACTTGAGCTTATGTTCGAATCAAAAAAACTTGAGTTTATGTCGATCTTTTCTTCTTCTTGAGACTGGAGAAACTGATTCCAAAAAAACCAGATTTCTTTGGAGATGGTGTTGTTAATGTAGGAGGTTGCTGATGAATAACTGGACTAGCAACCTGTGCAGTGGTTGAAGGAATTATTTCTTCTTCTGGTTTGGAGGATTCTTCTTCTGGTCTGAAGGATTCTTCTTCCTCTCTTTCTGTATCTACTTCTTCAAGAGCTCTAAGCAATTCCGATGCACCCACCTTTGCTTCATTGGTACCATTGCTGGATATGAAGAGAAGAGATGAGTAAATATCAATTACTTCTCTCACAACGAGATAACAATACTCAATTTTCTGCACACAAAGCTGTAGGAGGATGGCGATTGCATTCTCTTGCTCCTCGGGAACGCTTGACTCGAGTAATTCAGCTATGGAAGCTAAACAATACGGGGTTTCTGTAATACAAACCCGCCCTTTCTCTGTGTTGCAGAGGTTCCTCAGAATGATGATCGTATATTTACAGAAAAAATTTTGTTGCAAGAAAGATGTGAGCTTCTGGATGAAATTGAGAGATACCATTTCCATACATATCTCACTGCTTGAGGAAAGATTCTTGAGTATTATCATAGCTTGTTCTTGGAAATGTTCTGCGTGAGACTCTGTGATCTTCAAAACAGAAGAGAGAGAGCCTGATGATGTTATCTTCGAGAGACCGTGTGGGTGGTTGGAGAGAACCTCGAGTATATTCAGAGCTTCTTCAGCGACTACCTCAGACTCAATAAAGACCGCAAACACTTTGAAATCGTTCTCTTGCAAAGATTCTATAGCCCTCCTGTCTCGACTAAGGAAAGCCAATAAAAAAATCAATCCACCCTTTATAATGTCTCCCGCTGTGTCATTTCTTTCTAGAGCGTTTTCCAAAAATGTGATAAGTGGCTCAAGAAATTTACTCGGTGCCATAGACCGAAAAGCCCGAGTATTGAGCTCAAAATGGCTTCTTACATCTTCGATGACCTTGATCTGTGCATCCCATGGAAGGTCAATGAGTCCAGCTAAGGGATCGAAGTCATTTTCGCTGTGACTAGAATCTGTGTCAGTAGGGCCTGAAACAGAATCTATCCTCTGCATTGGCATGAAGTGACCACCCTTTGACATCTTAGAGAAGGATGCCGAATCAAAGGAATTGCTCGAGTTTAAATCCGACATCGAAAAGCTGAGATTGTACAGAGAACTTCCGAAACTGGCAATGGAAAAGTCGATATTCTGAGAACTCTCTGTCTGCTCCCTCACTGGATCTTGAACACTAAGACCATGCTTCGCGCACCATTTTGTTATCTGATTCTTAATCGCCCCATTGGACTCCAATGTGAAATCATCCAGTCTCCTTTTTGATTTCGGACATATAGTATTACCTTCATCGAACCATTTCTGAATCCATATCCTCTCAAAGGTGTGGCCTGAGGAAATGATGACAGGATCATACATCACAGAAAGAGAAAGCGGGCATTTAAATTGCTCCGGAAGTGTAGCATTGTGTTCCTCAGAGCACACGGCATCTGGAGCATTTGCATGCAGATAATCATTGGTGGACTGACGTCGTGAGAAAGAGTTCTCATTCTGATCTGCACAAACGATTTTTTCATGCTTTTTCAGAAGACATAGAAGATAATTCAAAATCTGTCTCTTGTTCACTTCACGCTCATCTAATTTTGCCCAAAGTGACTTTAGAGATCTTTTCTCTACCATAATATCTTCAAGTGTTGAAAGTTGAAGTTTTAGTGCTGCTATATGGAAATCTCTGATCTCATCCGAAGAAACAGATGACGATGTGCTCCTTCGCATCAAATCTCTTATAGCTTTCCCAGCATCTGCTTCAGATGTCTCTAGAGTAAACTCAGTTGACCTAAGATCTTGGACTATCTGAGATATCTGCAAGCAAAATCCCATCAATGATTCTGCTATTTTCCTTAGAAAACTTATGAACAAGAGAATTTGATACAAACCTTGACAGCCAACACAGTCGGTACCATATTCAGAATGTCGGTTAAGCTTTGCTCTAATGTCTTTTTTGCTTTAATACCTCTTGCGAGTATAGCATCTCCTGTTACTGCCTGAAGATTGAAGCAAAAAGGATCTACCACATTAGGCCACATGGAGAGATAGAAAATACCACATGTACCAAAACCAATAAAGAAAATGTATCGGAAGCAGATTCTTCTATCAAAAATGCGAGAGGAAGTTAAGAGTTTTAACACATACCATGTAGAGTTTACTGGATTCACTGCAATAATGAAGAAGCTGCTTAGCTTTCTCCAATGCCTTAAGGAGCAAACATAGAGTATTCATCCCCGAAGAGCTTCCAGGTCGAGCATCTTCTATTTCAGGAACGGTCCTTATGATTCTAGCAACTAACTTCTTCAATTCTGAACACATGTAAGAGTGCATCTGAAACAGAGCAACACAACATAAGATTACGATGACAAACCTCAAGACAGAAGATACCATCATCATAAGAGATATTTGATCAAACAAACCTTATACGAGTGAGGCAAGTTCTCTTTCCTTTCAGCCTGAGTGTAATCAATCGTCATCTAAACAAGAAAACGCCCAAATTCTGCAAGTTTAATCAAACATAAACAAAAGGGTTCTTTTTAAAACATTTCTCAAGCATCAAAGAACTAGACATTAATGAAACAGAAAAAGAAATTGACTTACCTAATTATGTCAACAGATTCCAGAGTAACTCAATTGAATTGTAGTCTTCAATAAAATCACAAACAATCAAAAAAAGCCTAGAGCCATACACCCACCCAGAAACTTTCAGAGAAAAATCACACTTTCCCTTTCAAACTCAACGTAGATCAGCAACAGAAACAAGACTTGATGATAGAAAGCGAGAATTTCATCTAAGAGCTTGAGCATATCCACTTAAACAAAACCCTCAAGAGAATTGCTACCAAATTTGCAAAACCCTTAAACAAACCTCTGAAATTCTGAACAAAATCCAAACTTTTTATGTTGGGTCTTTTTTAGGTTGTTCGTGCAAAGATCTCGAAGGTTGAAAAACAATGATTCGGGTTGGTACAAACCTGGAGAGAAAGAAGAATTTGAGATGAAATTATGAAGAAGAAAAAAAGGAAGACTGTGAGTGTTAAAAGTGACAGCTTTTGGAGGTGACAATCAAATTTAAATCGTCGAGGTGGTGATAAAAAAATGACGATAATTGGTCTGTGACGGTGTGTACGTCACCGCGTTTGGTTTAGTATTGGTATTACATCATAAGAAGAGTGCCGTGTCAAGCGCAGACTAAAATTGAAAGGACTCAGTACTCGCTTCGTCTGGACCTTAGGGTTTAGTCAATACACATGCAAACAATTTATGTTTTATTTTAATTTTGACAACTTTTTAAAAGTCTATTTTTTCCAAATTTTTAATGGCAAATAAAGGATCTTTTGAATAAAAGTCTTAGTCTTTCTTATATTTTAAAAGTAAAAATAAAATTAAAAGTAATGATATATATACATAACCATTGGTGATAGTGATGTAACTAAGAATGTTTTATTCTAATAATGAGTAAAATATTGACTAATGTTTTGGTTTAAGTTTGTTTTCATGAAGTAATCATTTCAATTATACACAAGATAGAGTATGGATTAATCCCACTTATTAAGATAAAGTATAATAATTTTAATTATTACACATGGTGGAGTAGGGATTAATACTAATTATCAAAAGATTAAGTGTATCTGGTTTACTAAATATTCCATGGATTAAATTAAATTAGTATTCATAGTCAAAACCTATGAGTATATTTTAATATAGATTAATGTTAAGCATATCTGTAATAGTAAGTTCATGTAGCTTGTAATAGTCCAACAACGATATATTTGACTTATAAGATAATATCACCACCTTAAGAAAGCATTATTTCACAGCACTAAAACACCAAAACTTATTTAAAAACTGACTCTAATTCTTAATTTCCAATACTCCCATTTTTTTTTGTTAAAAAAGAATAATTATGTTAAATATAAATGTTTTGTAGTGATATCTAATGGTTATATTATAAGTATTTTATTTTATTGTTATTGTTAGAGTTATCTACCTTGGTCAAAATGATTACATATTAACACTTTTGTATGGTAATTGATACGAGTCAAATGGTGGCTCGTTCCAAGTAATTCTCGCCGTTCTTTAGTTTCCTAGCAATTATATTTCCTTGGCATTATTTGGACCTTATTTATATTATCCCGTCAAAGAATAAAATTATATTAACATAATGAAATAATATTATAAGAAAGAAAAAAAATAAAATAATACGTTTAGTTCACTATATGTTAGTTATCTAAAATTCTTATTTCTAGAAAATAAATGTCAATATGTCGAAAAAAACTAACCAAGTGGTTTTGGTCCAGTGGTAAATCTTCCAAATGAAAATACTGAATTTGATTCGCTTGACCACCGGTCTTAGAAACGGACAGCCAGCCCAAAAAAAATTATAGATTGAAGGCTTAGAACCTTTCTTAACAAAAAAAATACTTCAAAAAAAATATAAAAAAATGTCAATATATATATATATACATTTACTTGACAAATTATTTTGATTTTACTTATAACCGTCAAAATTTTACTTATACAACTTCTCCTCAATTAAAAATAAATTTTAAAACCAATTCTGAATTATAAATTATAAATTTTATCAATCTAACTATTGACAAAAGATATATTAGAGTATTACTTTAACCATTTTACAAATTTGTCATATCTAGTTTTTGCTTTGTTAGATTACTATGGTTAGTACCGGTCTTGGGCATATGATTCTTCGGTTCGGTTCTTTTGGTTTTTGGTTTTTTCGGTTCTTAAAAATTTGGAATCAATAGGTACTTATTAAATTTTGGTTCGGTTTTGGTTCTCAAAAAAGGAACCAATAGATACTTATTAAAATTTATTTTGGTATCCATTCGGTTCCGGTTTGTTTATTTCTGTTTAGTTTTTAAAAAGTTTAAAAAATTATTAAAACCATAAATTTGTTATAAAAAAACTTAAAATTTTTAGGTTTTTAGTAATTTTGATTGAAATTAATTAACAAATTTAGATTTAAAATTACAATTTTGAATATTTAAGTTATTAAAGTATATATGAATAATTATTTTTAAATATATAATTTTATTTCGGTTCTTGGTTCCGTTCCAGTTTTTTTAATTCTCGAATTTTAGAATCATTCGGTTATTTTATCAGTTCCGGTTCGATTCAGTTTTTTTATTTTGATTCAATTCGATTTGGTATTTCGTTTTTGGTTATTATGCCCCAAACTAGTTAGTACAATATAAATGCCGAAATGAAATAAAACCACATTATCCAATAGGGTCCCTTGGTTGGCCCATACAAAAGCAATCTACACTATCACCAAAAGTTTAATTCAGAAACAATCAATAAATGTTTTTTCTTTGTCTACAATAAACCATAATCACACACTTTAATTTCAGTCTAATCTTTTTTCTTTAACATTGGATTAATAAGGCCCGATCCATAGTCTAAACTCGTACCTTAAAATCTCATTTTTAAGCTATCATAATGCAGCGAGTAAGAATCAAATTCTGGTGTCAAGTTATTAGCTGGATCATCTAACCATCATACTGAGAATAACTCAGCAGTCCAATTTTTTTTAGAGACCTAAATTTGAGTGTGTTTTAATTAAATTAAATGAAATAATAAAGATAATTAATGTAGAAAATATAAGAGGGAGTATGAAGTCACATCACTTGCCATTTGAGAGACGATACTATTTGGTGACCACATCCTTCACAAACGCAAATAATCGAAATTTCTAAATAGTAAAGACTTACTTGTTCGTCCCCATTTGTTGACTGGTCTTTCTTGTACTCTTCTTCCCACTTGCTCAAACTAATTGAGTTTTGTGAAGATAAAGATAAATATAGACAAGAATCAAAAGAACTTTTGTGATATCATTATATAAAAATATCCAAGCATAGAGTGTTCAAAAACTGTTTTTGGTTAAAGAGTTCAAAGATTGTTATCTTGGTTATTAAGATTAAATCAAGTGATAATGAGTCAATGGCTTTCTTGGTACTGAAAGCCTATAGAATCTCAAATTTGAATCTATTTTTTAGGAGATGTATTTGTATAGATTCCCTGATTCTTTTGAGGATGCACGGTTGAAATGTGTGAATGTGTCAATTTTCAGTGTCAGAAATTCTGGTCTGGTATAGCGGATGATATTAACTTTTGCGGAGTTGATGGTCATCTAGAAATCGAAATTTTTTGGTTTACAAAGGGGAAAAAAATTAGATTAAAGAATAGTAATAGATGCATGCGACGATATGTGATTTTTACACATTTTGAAGTAGTCTTTTTTTTTTGTCAGCTAACTTACGTCTTTCATTAGATATAAGTTTCAAACATTACAATAACATAATGAAAAATTACATAAGGTTCAAGAGAACTAAGAGTAGTAGAAAAAAACAAGTAAAAATAGATTCAGGTGGAGTATTTCAAATACTCTAAAAAGCTTGGATGGAAAGCTTGGATAGAAGATGGATGTACTACTTTGAAGTAGTCTGGTTCTAGATACTACGCGTTACAAATCTTTATCTTGTGTCATTGTTTTTAAAGTAAAATAAAATGAAGTAAAGTTGTTTGTTTGGTTGTTTAAAATTTGATAAAGTAAAGTGAGTCGTGATATGGACAGAAATGTCCGTTGAATGTGAACGCGTAGAGTGTTGATTATTGCCCAAATCAAAATAAAGATTCTCAAATGTATTTAGGGTTTTATTAAGGATAAAACACTTCATTGGCCAATCATTAGCTAATTAGGTATTTTTAAGTAAATTAAGTTAAGTTTTAGGTAAAGGTTTATCGTCTTCTCCTACTCATTGACAAGTGAAAACTACTTTAGGTCTCACGAAAAAATCAATGCTTAATTAATTACGAGTGACTATAAAGAATGAATTAAAATTAATGATTTTTCATCCACATGTTTATTAAGATTGAATATGTTCAAGTTTTGGTATCGTACACGGTTAGAGTTGGTGATAGACATAACACAATTTAATTAGGTTTTTAGGTTAAATGAAAGTACATTTTACTCTAAACCTATTAGATAAATGCCTAATTTTGTCAAACAATATAATTAATACTATCTCCGTTTTTTAAAAACTGTCATTCTAGGTTTTTTTCACATATATTAGTAAAAAATTTATACTTCTAATAATTAAAGATAATGATTTGTTAGATTTTATGTAAAATATTTTTGATTGAAAGTGAAAATTAAAATTTTTGTTTAATTTTTTTTTTTGAAATTGTAAAGAAAACACAGTCTTTTTGAAATATTTTTTTCTTTTAAATTGACATTTTTTGCGAAATGGAAAGAATATAACATACGAAGAGATATGTCATTTAATAATGTTTTAAATATAAGATTCGATCATATGATACTATGTCATGCTTTTTTATAAAGAAAATACATTATGTTATATAACATTATTTCTAAATATTTTAATAACGTAGATTTGAACTATATGGGACCAAGAATTCATCATTACGGAAGAGATGCTATTGTCAACCTGACCTGGACTATTGAATACAAGGCCCATGAAAATTTAATGATCAATGGCCCTCAAGCCCAATATTAGTATGAGGTTCTTTTTGCCAAAGTATCTACAGTATTAGCTTTTTTTTTTCTGCGTGAAGTGTATATATCATTATTAATTGCAAGTTGATCATAGTGGAATTTAAAGAAAATTCAATCTTGTTGGGATGTTTTGTAAAAGCATTGAAAATTGAAGTCTAAGTACAGTTAAATAATTTTTGTTTGTGTATAATATTCTACACATTATATATATATATATATATCAACATATCTTATTTGTTTACATATAAATAAAAGGCTGATAGATTGGTTTTAATCCTAATATTGGTCTTGATTTTGGCCTTGGTAAGATCAATGCTTTGGTATTGGTCTTGATCTCAATAGTGATTTTGCAGTATAAGAAAACATGGTAAATTATGCTCAATGATTTTTTTAACCAATTTCAAATTATTGTCAATATTTTGATCAATTTAATCTTCATTCTTTTTTTATATTACCAATGTTACATTATTGTTTTTCGTAATTCAGGAGTTCCCAAATTTTATGGAAAAGTTTAAACTAATTTCCTGGGATGATGCAGTCTACGGATTATCTCCGTGTATTCAACTGACCGAGAATATGAGTCCATATCCGTGTAGGAACGACTACGCCAACTAGAAAATAGTAACTTAGTTTCGCATGACAGGAAAATCGAACATGTGACATGCTCTTTAAAGTCCCAGACATGTCTTCTACCACTAGACTACAAGTTCTTTGTCAACTAATATTATATTATTATTATGATCAAAATTTAATTGTTTTCTAGTTACGTTGGTCTAGGTTGGTCTAGGTCTTGGTCTTGGTCTTAACATTGATCTTGAATCTTGCATCTTAAATTTTGAATCATAAATTTTGAATATTGATCTTGAATCTTTGTCAATTCATTTTTTTTATCAAAAACAAATATGTCATCGGCGAAAATCGATTTTTTTTTATACTAAATTTACGCAAGCCGTAATGGAATTTGTTACATTAATATCGAATTCTCGTGTATTCAAAATTTCATGGCGGCTTTTACTATTGTTAAGTTACAATAAATATTAATGCAGACAAAATAGTCGTCTCGTCTCCGGACAGTTCCGTTCAGTGTCAGGAGGCAAACTGAATGAACTGATCTTATCCCTAAGAAACAAAAGTTAAGGTTCTGATATGTTTATGATGACATAATCAATAGATATGTGTAGATTCGAGAACAGATATGGTAATTAAATAAATAAAATTCCATTTGCATTTAATTTGTGCCACCATGAAAATTCAAAGTAGTAAGAATTCAAAGTAGTTTAAATAAAGAGGTTTAACGAGAGAGCATCTTCGAAACGTCAATAAGGTCCACTTTAATGGGATCAAGTAAGATCAGAATCTAATCAGATAAAGGAGAAGAGAAGGAATTTGTCCTCTCTCTATATATATATATATGTTTACATAGAAGTATAGAGTCATGAGAAAACAACAATATTATTAGTACCTTCATAAGGTACTATGAGTCCATTTATATACTTGTTTATATTTAGTGTTATGAACGTCACACTATATACTTAAAATATCTGCAAATTCCAATAACAACTTTCTTAGTTTGTAAGTTGAAACTCTGTGCACATTGCCTGTTCACTACAAGTGTATATATATATATATATATATATATGATAATGTAGATGATATTTTCTAGAGAATTAATAATCGTTGGAAATTTTTGACAGGATACAAAATTTTGTTAGATACTCGTCACAAATTTATAATGGAAGTTAATATGTAAGAAACCCATTCAAAGCTCGTATATTTTATTTGACGAATTTTTAATAGTTATGTATTTCATTAGAAACTAAATTGGTTTAGGAAATCGCATATCCCTATATAATACTCCCTCTGTTATTTAAATTTTCACACATATTAAGAAATTATTAACTATTTTATTTTTTCTAAATAAAATATGATTTATCACCAATTTCAAAATAATTTAACCAATCACAAACCAATCTGCAGAATTCCAATAGTCAAAAACACTAAAATCACAATAAATATTGCATAAAAATCTTAAAACATCAACTAAATGAAACAAAAAAATATTTCTAAAACATCAACTATAACTAAACGGAGGAAGTGTTATTTAGGTTTTGGATGAACTTAAATTATGGGTCGGATTTGTACAACTCATGATGTAATCTGGTCCGGGTAATATTGTCTAACTTAATCGATCACTTAGTCAATGCAATGATCTCAACGTATTACGTTGACAAATTGGCTATAAGAAATCACATAACTAGGCAAAACAGAACATCAATACAAACAACTTAATTCTAATGTAGAAACAATTAAGAATAATTAGAACACATGAGTGGTTAGATTAAGCAAAAATCGAAGCGTAGAGGTGAAGGTACGGATCCAAATGGAAGAAACCAAAAAAATATTCCAAAGAGGACAAGTTGTTGAGTGGGCAAGTGAAGTTGAAAGGAGATGAGTATCTGCCAAAAGAATGTCACAAACCTTACAATAGAGTACTACAAAAAGTGAGAGAGAGCTCTGATATTTTCTTATATATACTTTATGGAGAAGAAATATAGTCCATATCTTCATTCTTTTTGTTATTATAAACATAAACAATATATATATATATATATATATAACATATAGAGCGAGTGGAGAGGAATCAGAGAAGTTAAACAATGTCCAAAACAAAGGAGCAATGAAGCGTAAGAAAGGCGCAGATGTCGTCGATTTGATCCATTATCAGATCTTCCCTAGATTTCGAATTTGTCCACTTCTTTTACCACTTCATCTTTAAATATCAGAAATTAATATTACAAGAACACCTGAATATCCTCAAAGATGTGCTGTTTTTATTATTTTCTTCTTTTATTCTTACATTATTGTGCTTAATGTATGTAATATCACATCATACCAACCCTAATACAACTGTCAGAACTCTACAATTAAACATGTTTAGACAAAAATGAGAGATCAGAACTCTACAGTTAAACATGTTTAGACAAAAGTAATAAAATGAGAAGTCATCTCCTGGAAAATCATCATGTTGCATCTTTTTTTAAAGTCTGACCAAAAATATTTTTGGTTTAGTCATGCATGACACAAAAAAAAGAACAAAAATTATTGAAAAAAAAATCTATTAACAAACTAAAAACTTTCTTGGAGAGAAAATGATTTTAGTATTAGACAATTAAAATGAAACAATTTCTTTAATTATTTTTAAATCCTTGCTTTTAGTGTTTATCAACGTAAATTTTTGTTTTATGCATGCCTCAAAACGCATGAGATCTTTAAAAAGGAGTGGTGTGCAAGAAAAGTAGTTTTCTTAAGTTTACTAAGGTTTAAATCAACCAATCTTCTTATAGTTCATTTTAAGAATGAAAGACATTGTAAAGATTCTTAGTTAAAGATAACAATTGACTGTTATGATGATGACGAAATCAATATGCTATAACCTAACAAAGGTTCTATTCTTATGGTTTCAAATAAAAGTTTTTGTGATCGGGATCGAAAGAGGTTAGCAGGACCGGTGTTTAGTACGTGTAACATGTTATCTAACACATGACCCAAAAATATTGAGAGTTTTTTATTGAAAATATTTTTAGTTTGTTTTGGATCGAATTTTTGTTAGCACTTTATTTTGCATTATGTATATTTTTTAGTAATTAAATTATATAGCTCAAATTTTTTTTTAGTCATGGAGTCTAAACAAACTTTAATAAGTTATAGGGCCTAATTTTTTTTCCTTTTTAATTAAATTTAAGCTAAAACCATTCTTATTGCTAGGTTACCCTATAAAATATTTTACTTTAGCAACACATGATCTATAATTTTCTCGATTCGGCTCTGGAAGTTAGTATATGTATAATTTTTAAACTCAAATTCTAAACTCTATTGCGTAAAATTGTACAATAATTAACTATAATCGAATTCCAATGGAAAAATTTAAAGGCGACATTTAACTATTTTCCCAAAAAAAATTCTCCAATATATACTTTCTAGACAGAGTTAATATATATAATTTAGAACTAAAGCTGCTAAGGAGCCAAGAAGACATAGTATAAAAAAAACAAGAGCATCAAGACATAAAGGTTTGCATGGACGAATCAATCCGTCTATGTCAACAGATGCCCAAATGTAACAAAGAGATAACTGAGATGATTACATATTACCAAATTTGCTATAAGAGCCATGAGAACGAGAATGGCGAGAATCAATGACAGTGAGGATTATTGTGTTTTCTTTTAATGACATTACCAATGACTTAGCTAGACATATATAGCATCTACGAAAAGACATATCGTCACAAAGCAGAAGTTTCCAATCAGAATGAATGGAGATTACAAGAAGCATCAAACATAATCTAACAACTCATGTGTTTAAAAATAAGCATCGGATACTACAATCTAGTGATGACAAGATTTTCGAACATAAAAAGGCTTTACTGTCGAGCTATTCTCATTCTGATGTTTTAAATTTTAGACGATTCATGACTCTCACATAAAGGATTTTACGGAGTTTTAGGGTTAAATTATGGTCTCTGGATTGGATATTATCGATACAATTTTTGACAAAAAAAACACTTAACTAAAGAGGTAAGGGAAATGTCCAAAAGCATGGTCACTGCTTAAGTCATTTGAAGTACGGACACTAGCCAGAAAGAAAAAAGATGAAGACAACCACTTATATTCTCTATTGCATGGTCAAGAATCTTAGATTTTCATTGGTTTGTTTCACAATTGTGTACCTTCACAAAGACTTTTATGTAATTGCTAAAAGAAATAGTCACTCATAAAGTATATATTCTTCCAACTGGCTTAACCCCACACCATACTTTTTTCTTCCTACTTATAAGGAGCTTCTTCTTCTCTTAGCTCACTCACCACACTCCTCTTCCTTCTTTTTTCTCCCTCTGAAGAAACTAGCTTTTCATTATCAAAAGTCTCTTATCAACCTTATACATACTTGTTTTGTGAAATGGCTTCAAACTCAATAAGTTCTAGCTCTTCTTGGACACGTAAGGAGAACAAATTGTTTGAAAGGGCTTTAGCTATATATGACCAAGACACTCCTGACCGTTGGCATAACGTTGCAAGAGCAGTTGGTGGTAAAACAGCTGATGAAGTAAGGCAACACTACGAGCGTCTCATTAAAGATGTCAATGACATTGAATCAGGTCGATATCCACATCCCAATTACAGCCGTTCGAATGGAAACAATCACTGAGAGTATCTAAGGATCTTTGAAAGGTTAGCAGATCAAAACGATTATTCATTAGAAAGTATTCATAATAGACATGTAATCTCTAGTTTCTTGTGTGTTGTCTTATTGTTTAAACCAAGCAAGAAAAAGACAAAAGTAATCTAGCTTTATGATCTGTATATATAGTAAACACAATTCTCTCTATATATAAATTATATAAACTGTCCCAAGTTCTAATTGTGGGGCCGAAAGCAATCTAGTAACAGAGAATACAAAACTTCGAGTTTTTGAGATTGATATCACTAGGCCATTATCTCTACTGTTCATACACAAAATCATAGACACAAAATCGCTTTCATCCATATTTCTTATCTGTCTTTTAGCCAAAAAAAATATATAAAACAGTTAAAAAGTCCCACATATTTATACCATATTCCACATATGTGAGTGATTTTTCCCAGTCGCACATCAGTATCAATTCAGTCTCACATTTTACGACTGAAAAAACACTCTCTTTCTAGTCGCAAAATGCGTGTTTTCTTGTAGTGACTCAAGTGCTAATATATATGTACTGTAATATCCTCTTCACTTGTAATTCAGTGTAAAACTTAACTATATACAGCTAAAGTTCATAACTATCTTAATTAATGCTAAAGTTGTTTAACAAGATTATCTAAAAGCTTCTTTAGCTACTTAGTTTAAGTCTTTCGAATTCTTATAGATCTTATATCTTGCAGGTTCTTCTGAAGTCAACATGGTGCCAAAGACCTTTCACAAAGAACATCTAAGCGACGATATATCTACATGTTTAATCACTTATATTTTGCGCTATGATTATGTAAAAATCCTCTACTTTTCCATGATAATCTAAATCAATCAATGTGAGTTTCATATAATATCAAGACTTGGACAAACTAGTTCGTCACGAATTCTATCGATTCTTACACAAATCTTACATAAATCTATCTAACAAAAAAAGATCGAACGGTTATAAAAACCCTAAGAAAACGATTTGAGATCAAGGATTTATTCACTTTTGCACTCACCACGTCGTATTATGAAACAATATGCACTAAATGATCGTATAGTATTAGTTATGTTTTTGCAAAAGAACAGACATAAAGTTGTATCTATATGTATGATAACACACTACATATTCATATGATAAACCACGAGTGTTGCAAAATTATGGTTCTCCATAAAGTTACGTATAGAAAGCAATCTAATTTTGAAAAAGTAACAAATCTGAAATATTTTTTTTACCAAAAAAAAGAAAGAAAGATTTTACTATAACTTTTATACGAAAACTAAAAGTCAAATTGAAGGGACCCTATTGAGCTTATAAACTTTTTGTCAATTTGATTCATTTCTAGAATAGATTCGTTTGCAAATACAAGTATATGTATAGTTTATTCGGTAATATTAAAGAGCACATGCCTTGTATATTTTCGACCCATATGAATCATGACTGAGAATTGGAATTATACGTACACTTCAATATTTGTAAGTAAAATTATAATTCATTAAAGAGACAACTACGACAAAAACTTTCAATAAAAAGATAGACATTATTCTACGATATTTATAGCCCATCTCTTGTATATATTCTAGGCCAAAAAAATGCGACCCATACGAACCATAATGAAAAACTAGATATTTAAATTTAATAATTAAGGTTCTTATTTAAAAAAAAAAATTATAAATTTCAACAAAAAAACTAAGGTGTTACCTTAAGTGATAAATGGCAATAAAGTATATAATATACACTTCGAATACATGTTTTGATTAAATGTTTGAAAAAATAGAGAAATTTTAAATTATAAAGTATAAGTAAGTGGATTAGATTTGTGCTTAAGATATTACAAAATGGTAAGAAGAATATAACCAATATATTTAAACTTATAAATTTGCAAGTACGTACGTTCGAATAATCCTTCCATCCACTAAGCTCAAATGATGTTTTTTGTTTTGTTTAATATTCCATCGAGAATATACCAACAAGAATTTCAGTATTTGGTAGTTTTTATAATTTGAATGTGGATCGTGGAATAATTACTTTTACCTTAAATTATTATTTGAACAAAATGTAGCTTACGTTCTTGTGATCTAAACAAACAAAATCTTATAAATATACTAAATTCATTACTGAGTGGAGAACAAAACTTAATTTCCATTTCAATCTTCAATTGATAAAATATTTGTTGTAGGTTTTAAACATGGCTCATTAAAGGCCCTATTAGTTTGAGGCCTACAACTGCCTTTTGATCTGATTTTCATCACTTTGCTTGTGTATTCACTACTGATTTCTTGTGTAGCTTATTTAGTGACTTTCATGCTCTAATGATTTGGCTACTAATTTCAAAATTCCAGCTTTACTATTTTATATACCTATGCGGGTTTCATATTCATGATAATTAATAAAGAAACTATTGCTTCATTCTTGTTATATATGTTATGCTTAATATATAGATGTTTTATCCAATATTGTTATTATGATAAAAAAACTGGCTCAAAAGTTGTATAATATTGAATTGATTATATTCCATACATGTTTTGATTATGATTATAATATCTTTAGAAGCAGTATAAGTTGGTTTAATAGATGAAATCTTGAATGACTTATGGAAAAAGATAACTATGAAAGTTTTGGACACAAAAATATTAGAAAAGTAAAATTCATGAGAGAAGAACCCAGGTAAACAAAACTAAGAAATAACATTGAAGTATGATATGTGATAACTAATCCTTTTATTGAAACATGTACATAATTTGTACAATATTCATTCATTTTCATGCCATTTTAAGCAAACCATTATATAAAAAGAAAGATAATATGATATATTCAAACTTTCAACTCTTTCAATTAGTAAATATTAATCATTTTGCTAACTATTTCAGAAAACACAATTAAAGAAACCTCTCAATTTAGTGTAAATACTCTCTTTTTTCAATGTGTGAAAGTTAAAAATGCCTTTAATATTTATATAGTGTAAATAGTTCTCATTGCTGCGTCATTGACAAATGATCCTTACATCCACTAGCACAAAAAATGGTGTTTCTTTGTTTTTTTAATATTCCATCCAAAATATACAAACAAGAATTTTAGTTTTGGTAGTTTTAATAATTTGAATATGGATTGTGGAACAATTACTTTTACCATAAATTATTATTTGAACAAAATTTAGCTTACGTTCTTGTGATCTAAACAAAGTTATAAATATGCTAAATTCATAGCTGAGTGGAGAACAAAACTTAGTAAATTTCAATTGAAATTTTAATTATAATTAGTAGGTAAAACTTTTGTTTTAGGTTTAAAACATGATCCATTAAGGGTCCTATTAGTTTGAGACCTATATAAACTCTTTGAGCTGATTTTCATCATTTTACTTCTGTATTTACGGCGGGTTTCTTAATTATGGTAATTAATGGAGAAATTATTACTTTATCTTATTGCTATATATGGTATGCTTAATATATAAATGTTTTATCTATGTTTCCGATATTATTATTAGGATCAAGAAATGGTTCTAGAATTGTATTTGGTTGGATGATTAAAACATGTCTAGAGAAGCAGGTTTTGTCTTTCTCTAGAAAAGCTTTGCTCTATCCTCAAAGTATATTTTATTTGAAGGTAAATTACATTACATGCAGCTTAAAGTATAGTTTCAAGCAAAGAAAAGTTTGAGAAGATGATATATTTTGCAGCCCATGGTTCTCTTTACTTGGAACTGCAGCAATCTATCTAAGGCCTGTTTTTTCCCTTTATCTTTCTCTGTAATCTATGCTCTAATCATTGTTCAGACTTCTTCTCCTCTTTTTGTGTTCTTCAAAGGGTCTTAAACAAACACTAAAGTCTTTAACAAAAAGATAAATAATAACACTAATATAATTATTTAAGCGTTTGCACAGAGTGGAAATTAGTGTCGGCTATGGAATTGAGTGACCATATAAGATTAAGTGACGATAAAATATTAATGAAGTGACATAAATGTATAACTACAGGTTCTATTATAAGCATAAATGAAGTGTCGGTTCTCAAAAATCCACGTTACTTTCAATTGTGACAAAGCTAGGACCCACTCACCTGCAACTTCGCTGGAAATATATGCGAGACAGCTTTATTCTTATTACTAATTTATACATATCTCTTATAATTATAAGACCACACATCACACAAATCCTCTATCAGTAGCCATAACCATCGAACCGAACTCTCCTCCAGAACAATGGCTTCTTTCTCGCGAGCAACCATTGTGTTGGTCCTCAGTTTCCAGCTTCTCTTAGCTTTATCAAATGCTCACAACATAACACGAATCTTAGCCAAAGACCCTGCTTTCTCCACTTTCAACCATTACCTCTCAGCGACTCATCTAGCCGATGAAATCAACCGTCGACAAACAATCACTGTCTTAGCCGTTGATAACTCTGCAATGTCCTCAATCCTCTCCAAAGGTTACTCACTCTACACAATCCGTAACATTCTTTCTCTCCATGTCCTTGTTGATTACTTTGGTACCAAGAAACTACACCAAATCACTGATGGTTCCACCTCCACTGCCTCAATGTTTCAATCAACTGGTTCGGCCACTGGTACTTCTGGTTATGTTAATATTACCGACTTAAAAGGTGGTAAAGTAGCTTTCGGTGTTCAAGAAGATGATAGTCGTCTCACAGCTCATTATGTCAAATCCATCTTTGAGAAACCTTACAACATCTCAGTTATTCATATCAACAACGTTTTGACTTCACCAGAAGCAGAAGCTCCAACAGCAAGCCCTAGCGATCTTATTCTCACTACAATCCTCGAGAAGCAAGGATGCAAATCTTTCGCCGACATTTTGAAATCATCAGGCGCTGTCAAAACATTCCAAGACACAGTTGATGGAGGTTTAACAGTTTTCTGTCCTTCAGACAGTGCTGTCGGGAAATTCATGCCAAGATTCAAAGCTCTCTCTCCAGCGAATAAGACAGCGTTGGTTTTGTACCATGGCATGCCGGTTTATCAATCATTGCAGATGCTTAGGTCCGGTAATGGTGCAGTTAACACATTAGCAACAGAAGGTAACAACAAGTATGATTTCACTGTTCAGAATGATGGAGATGATGTGACGCTTGAGACAGATGTTGTTACGGCTAAGGTAATGGGAACGTTAAAAGATGAAGAGCCATTGATAATTTACAAGATTGATAAAGTGTTGTTACCTAGAGAGATCTATAAGGCTGTTAAAACTACGGCTCAAGCTCCTAAGTCGAGTAAGCACAAGTCAAAGAATGCAGAGGCTGATGATGATGATGCTGATGGACCTAGCGCTGATGCTCCTTCAGATGATGATGGTGAAGTGGCTGATGATAAAAACGGCGCCGTATCGAGAATGGTTAGTCGAATGAGTACAGTTGTGATGGCTATTGTTGGACTCTGTTTTGGGGTTTGGCTTGTGTGATGTGACACGTGGCATTTACCCATCTTGTGTTTCTCTTTTGTTTCCTTTTTTGTTTTGAGTTTTATTTATTTAAAAAATTCTTTGTTTACGTTGATTTGGGTGGAGAGATAAAATAATAATTTGGTCCACTTGTTTTGGATCGGATTTGTTTTTTACTTATTAAAAATGTAATTATGATTGAAATGAGTGATGGATAGGTTGGATTCACGTGTTGTTACGATAATAGTGTCGGTGGGAATCGTAATAGTGTGAGCTGTATATTCATGTTACATCTTTCGTGGTCAGTATTTGTTATTAATATGATCCGTAAAAATAGGTTTATTAATTAAATTCCTACATAATCCTGCCTTTAATATTTGTAGTTTTAATAATTTGAATGTAGATTGTGAAATAATTACTTCTACCTTAACTTATTATTTGAACAAAATTTAGCTTACATTCTTTTTCGATCTAAACCATAGGAATCTTATAGATATATAGTGATCTCTTTAAATTAATACTTGATTTATTAATAATTTTCATTAAAGAAAATGTAAATTTATAGTTCTAAATTGAGTTTTTAGTTAAATTAGTATATCTACAAATTAATAATTTTATAAATTATGAAAAAATTATAGTTTTAATATAGTGCCAACATTATTAACATAACGAAGTTTTACTGTACTTTTTTTTTTTTGGGTCTAAAAGTTTTACTGTACCATATTCACTAAACGAGGACATAACTTAGTGAAAACTTTCAGTATAAATGTTAAAATTATAAGTAATCGGTAAAGTTTTGTCTTAGGTTAAAATATGGCCGAATAAAGGCCCTATTTAGTTTGAGGCCCAGATCTGCTTTTTGATTCTTGTCCAAGCGAAGGAGAAAATTCTCCCTCTTACAAAAATACCGTTTAAAAGTTTAAACCCTAAAAACTAACCACCGAGGGGTTTCATGGCTGCTTCTCGATTCTGGTTTCCTTTCTATTCTTCTTCTCCTTCTCCTTCTCCGTCAGACTCTCCGGTGAGTCAATCTTCTTCGAACTCTAATAAGTTTGAGTCTAAAGCAGAGAGCGATGAGTCTAAAGGATCGGGTTTTGATCCAGAGAGAGGTGCAAAAGCTCTTAGAGAGATCAATAGCTCTCCCCATTCGAAACAGGTTACATATCATGTCTACTTATGAAGTTCTGGTTGATATTAGAGTTTAGAAAAAAGAGTATTATTCTAACTCAAAAGTGGAGTTTGATTTATGGACATGAGTCTTTTGATGGTTGGATTCTTGGTTTTTCATTTAGGTGTTTGATCTCATGAGGAAGCAGGAGAAAACTCGTTTAGCTGAATTGGCGTCAGAGGAATCTCAGTATAGAGCTGTTCAAGCACATAAAGATATTGTGAGTAATTGACTCTTAACTTGTGTTGCCATTATTGAACATGTGTAGAAACAGGGGAAGAATTGCATCACAATTCTTAATATGATTACTAAGCTTATGATGATTGTAAGACTTTGGATATAATGTGATTTGTTTTATGGGGTATTTGAAATTGGTAGGATATACAGCAGAACTTGGCTGAGGAGCAGAGAAATCTTTTGCAGAAACAAGCCCAAGCCAAAGCGCAAAATCTGCGATATGAAGATGAGTTAGCTAGAAAGAGACAGCAGGTTGTCTTTATATGTGTTCTTGTCCATGAAAGTATCTTCTTTAAATGCAAGATCTGACAAATGTTTTTGGTTTGGAAATAATGCAGAAAAATCATGAAGCTCAGAGACATCACAATGCGGAACTAGTTAGGATGCAAGAGGAGTCTTCTATTAGGAAAGAGAACACCAGAATCGCTACTGAAGAACAGATTCAAGCTCAGCAACGGAAAACTGAGAAAGAGAAAGCTGAACTTGAGAGAGAGACTATTCGGGTCAAGGCCATGGCTGAAGCTGAAGCTCGAGCTCATGAAGCCAAACTTACTGAAGAGCAAAACAGAAGATTGCTTATGGAAAGACTAAATGGTGAAAAGGAAAAGTGGCCTGCTGCTATCAACAAGATGTGCAGTCACATTGAAGTTACTGAAACTGATAAATCTATTAAGTTATATCTTCTTGAATTTGATTTTGGAGAAGTAACAAAATCAGTTTTTGTTTCCTTTTGTATGCTTCTATATGAAATTGGCAGGGGGATTTAGGACCTTGTTAACCTATCGAAATAAGTTGATTATGACTGTTGGAGGAGCTACTGCTTTAGCTGCAGGGGTTTACACAACTCGGTATGCCTCTCATAACTAGATTACTGAACCAAACTGATTTGACTTGAGTGATCTTAGATTCTTTTATCATTTACTAATGTGATCTTTTTCATGATTCTTTTGTGTCGAATAGTGAAGGAGCCAGAGTTACATGGGGTTACATTAATAGGATACTTGGTCAACCATCACTTATTAGAGAATCTTCTACGAATAGGTTTCCATTGGCAGGCTCAATGTCTCAACTGAAGAAGAGAATATCAGAGGCACAAGCAGCAGATAGTAAAGAGCCGCTTGAAAATGTAATTCTCCATCCTTTTTTAAAGAAGAGAATTGAGCATCTTGCTAAAGCTACGTCGAATACCAAATCCCATCAAGCACCATTCCGCAACATGATGTTTTATGGACCTCCTGGTACTGGTAAAACTATGGTGGCAAAGGAAATAGCTCGAAAGTCGGTGAGTTATCATCAAGATTATGGTATTAGCTTTGTTAATGCTGTCTTTTTGTGTTCATAGATACAATTATGTTCTACAGGGTCTAGGTTATGCCATGATGACTGGAGGAGATGTTGCTCCCTTGGGATCGCAAGCTGTTACTAAAATCCATCAGATCTTTGATTGGGCTAAGAAATCAAACAAAGGCTTACTTCTTTTCATTGATGAAGCTGATGCATTTCTATGCGAGTAAGATCTCCCTCTATTCTTTCTCTAACTTCTCCGATAATCTAGTCCAGATCCTTTACTTAGTGGTCGTATGAGCTGCATTATGTCAAGATATTCAACAAGGAGTAGTGGTTGTTTTAGAGGTTTTATGCTCTTTGCAGGCGTAACAACACTTACATGAGTGAAGCTCAACGTAGTGCTCTGAATGCTTTGCTCTTTCGAATTGGTGATCAATCTCGGGATATTGTTCTTGTCTTAGCTACAAACAGACCTAGAGATCTAGATAGTGCAGTTACTGATGGGATTGATGAAGTCATTGAGTTCCCACTTCCAGGAGAAGAAGAGCGTTTCAAGCTTCTTAATCTCTATCTCAACAAATACCTAAAGAAGAGTGACAA
Organism: Lepidium aucheri; assembly: GCA_900406435.1. NCBI lineage: Eukaryota > Viridiplantae > Streptophyta > Magnoliopsida > Brassicales > Brassicaceae > Lepidium > Lepidium aucheri. Next base: position 5,242 of record OVBA01000140.1, on the reverse strand, counting down.
CAACGAAGACACAAAACATAGGTGGAGTCATTTGTTTAAGAAGCTCTCACAGAAGATTGCCGTTGAAGCAGACATAACTGATGAAGTGATTTCTGAGGCTGCAAAGAAGACTGAAGGGTTCTCTGGCCGTGAGATTGCAAAGCTTGTGGCTGGAGTACAAGCTGGAGTATACGGACGAGAAGACTGTCTACTGGATTCACAAATTTTTAAAGAGATTGTTGATTATAAAGTTGAAGAACATCACCAAAGGCATAGGCTTGCTTCTGATGGTTGTCAACCATTACAACTTAAATACCAACGATAGATGAATTAATAGAGTCAAAGATACTAAATCCTTCATTTCAGTCAATTACAGATTGTATAGAATCAATTAGCTTTACCTACAGATTCTCTTTTCATGTATATAAGCTGCTGTATTCCTTAAGGTTGGATATAAGAAACATTATTCTTTATATGATATCAGAGCCCACGATCTACACTGTCCAACCCAATACAACCCAAAAAATGGTTTAACTATCAACAAGCCAAACCCAAAATTGGTGTCGTCGATCAATCCCCGAACATACGAGATTAATAGCAAAATAACCATCATCTCGAAGGGGCGTATTAGGAAATATATCACATATCGGAAGTTGGAAGAGATCCTTTCTATTATATATAAGATATGGACTTCTCCACTTATAACCAATTAGTTTTGAGTTGAAAACTCATATTCTAATATAAATGTCGAAATGGAATCAAGCAAACTGAAATATAATAATAAAAAGTCTTTAACAATACATAGAAAATCTTAAAAGTGGTCCATATATAAGACAAATAATGATAAAAGATAATTTTCATATGAAAAAGTCATTTTTTCTAGCTTCAGAGTCTATTTCTGGTTGAAGTTGTGACTTGGCAGTACTTCATGTTGGATCTAGAATCGATAACTCCATGATTATTGTATCCAAACGATGGTCCATAGGTAAAACCATGTTTGGATTGTTGTTCATGACTTTATTGCCTTTTTGATCAGAAAGATCAATGTCAATATCAACATTATGACCACCAAAAATGCCAGAAGTTTGGCCCAAGTAGTGATTCTGAGGAACATTAACTCGAGAGTTCTGAGAGATCTCACCAAGCAAATTACTTTTCATACCTTCAAGAGTGTATATAAGATGGTTGGTTTGATTCATGTCAAGCTCTTTCACATCTTTCTCATACCAATTTTTCCCATTTCTTTCTCTGCATTCTCTTATCTGATTCAAATACTCTCTCTTTTCTTTTAATCTTCTCCTCTTCTAGCAGTACCTGCAATAAGGATTTATCCATTTTGTGTATGTAACCAATTATCCCAACTCTATATTTATAGACTTTTAATATAAGTATTTTCAATGCAATATCATTTGATATCTCTAAATATGGATTTCCAACTAGACAATAATAATATTAATATATGTTTCCTTTAACAAATTTTGTTCCAACTAATATATATATATATTTATATATTATATTATATTACTTGATAATCAAGAATTTTAACAAAAAAAATATAATTATACTCCTTCTATTTTAATATACAGTATGTGAAGTCAGTTCAACGATACATCATTCATAATAGTTAGATCTTTAGATAAAACAAAAATACATTTCAAAAACACCCAATATATTGAAACATACATAGTATATTCATGTTGTAGTATTTTTTGTTGTCAATGATTGATTTCACAATAACCGATTCATAACTCAAATTCTAAATTCTATTACACAAAATTACGTGTATCTAGAGTCGAAGTCTTTAATTTATATTATTTTTTTGTAAAAAAATTTTGTATCTTACCTGAGTAAGTATGTCGTTGAGATATTGGATTCTTCTATTTGTACGAGCTTCAACAAGTTGTAAATTGTTGTTATATCGATGAAAACGGATAGAATTGTGACTATGATTTAAAATACGCTCAATTACACTTTTAACACTTGGATGACCAAAAGAAAACACTTTTCCACCTGGAAAAAACACAATCATCAAAATCTCTATTCCACACAGTGTGCAAAGTTCACTCGCTTTCTTGAAAATAATAAATCTTCTTTTTGAAAAAGTAACTTGAAGATTGTTCTCACTTTTCATTTTTTGTAATTCTATTTTCCGACGACCTTTGTTTTTCGCTGTTTTTAGGGTTAAACAAATATAATACATATTGACATTAAATATATTGTTTTAAGGTGTGTAACATATAGAAATATAATATTAGAGGACATACAAGTAATTCTTTTCCTCCAAATTTTTTTCCTAATAAAAATTTAATTTTTCCATTAGCGGAATATTTTATAATTATTTAATATTTTAATTTTAATGTATATCATCACATTAGTTGTTACATTGTCATTTTATGAGCTGTTTTTATAACAAAGACCTATTTTATGTTTATCGCAAAATAAAAAAATTATTCATTAAGTTAATTTAGTGTTTTTTTTACAGCTAATACAAATACTCTATATACAATTTTTTATACTATTTTTGGGATACAAAATACATCAACACATCATAATCCAGATAAGAATATACGGTTGTATTTTCCATATTAATATAAAAAAGTGTATTAAAATGAAACTAAAATTTTCATAAATAATTTTGGTCCCATATTTTTTTTGTATAAAAGTCCCATTTTTTGAAGATGTATATATATATATATATATCATTTACTAGAGTTCAATTTCATAACTCAATCTGGTTTGATCTGTATTGGGCTCTAGTGCAAAAAAATAAAAATAAACCCTAACATATTAGAATCCTAGATATTTAATTTATTTTGGCACTGAATAATACTCAAAAAACTATAATTTGAGATTGGATTAGTGTAAATGTATGTTTTTTGTAACGAGAAGAGAGTCTCTTTTTATCAAACTGAAAAAGAAATGAACTAAGAAATTCTGGAATCTGAATTACAACGTGAAAAACTTAAAGCAAGAATAAAGATATGATTAACTAAATCATTTGTGATAATGGATTAATCCAATCAATTTTAACGTCTAAAGCAAAAAAACAAAAGAAAAATATTTTATAAATTTTAAATTTCTCACCTTGAAGCAAAAACATATTATCCAATTATTTTGCTATAACTAAAAAATAAAGTTAAAAATGATGCCTCTGAAATTGCTAATATATTTTGACATCTAAAACAATTTTTTTTACAAAGTTTAGTTAATATGCTCTTTACCCAAGATAATTCACCTCCATACACATGCACTCTTATTTTTTACCATCTAAAAAGAACCTTATTGATTTTATGCACAGGATAGAATAGAAAACCCAAATACAAGATAAGCATTAGTTTTGTCATGGATTCTATAGACTAATGTGTCTATCAACGTATCCAAATTTTGTTTGGCCAAAGTATATATTGTCGTGTTTATCGACATCTTTTGTTTTTATATAAAAAGAGACAACAGTAACCATCATCAATTCTTATAATTAACTCTAGACATTCAGAACTTCGAATTAGATTTGGGTTAGTTTTTTTAGAGTTCACTTCTTTTGGATCTAATATTTTTATACCTACAGAAAATTTGTTGCTATTTCGGTTCGATTGTAGTTCGAGTACATTCGGATTCAGATCAATTCGAATCCTAATTCAAAAAACTAAAAATTACTCTAATGCCTAAATACCTTAAAAATATCCCAAAGAATTCTAAAAAGTAACAAAAAATTTCTAATAATACCTAAAAATGCCGAAAAAATAGTTTTGAATCTTTATATTCAAAAAATATCTAAAATATCTAAAAATACTAAAAAATACTTATAAAATACCTAAAAGTATCTAAAAAATAATATAAATCAATCTTCGAATACCTATTCACTTCTCGGATCGGGTCTAGATTCAAATCCAATTGTTCAAATTCTAAATTTTTGGACCCGTTCGAATTTTTTTTGAATAGAATCCAAACTTAAGTAATTTTAGTTGGGTTCAACCAACTGTTTTTTATTTATTTAGTAATCCGGCTAAGCGCACGGCTTCGGTCTTCTAAACCGGTTATTAGAAATCTCCACGTATTGGAAACTTCCTCTACGATGCACGTCGGCGTCTAGAGACACTAATCCGGCAAGCCCTAACCAGAAGTCAACACGTGGTATATACAGAAGTAAACATAACTGTTTCTTTAATCGCCACGTAAACATCGAATAACCACGTGGCAAAACTTAACCGCTTATCTTGTGAAAGAAAGGAATAATCTGTCTCTCTATCTTCTGTGACTGAAACTATAATTAAACTTCCTCCATAGAGATTGGAACCAGAAACAAACTAAACAAAAATCGAAATTTGTAACAATGGGAATAATAAGGCAAAGTACGGTGTTGCTTATGATGGTGGTGGTGATGGTGATGCTTACGTGGCAGAAGGAGTGTCATGGATGGGGAACAGAGAAGGCAGACGATATGGTTAGAAATGAAGCAGAGCATGTTAAAGAAATGGCGTCTGAGGCGGCTCATGATTCTAAGGACAAAACCGCCTCTTGGGCTGGTTGGGTTTCCGACAAAATCTCCACGTAAGCATTTATTTTCTGTTTAAATCATGTTTTGGATTTGTGTTTGGTTCTGTTAAAACCATAATCTGTAATATCTGAAGTTTCTTTTTCTGAACAGTTAACGTTGATTTGAATTTCGGTTTTATTAAAGGTCTGGTTTTTATATCTTCTATTTGGAATGTATGTAAACGCATTTTTGATATTTCAAAATTATTATATGATAACGGTTATGTTATGGATTTAAGAGTTTTTTTAAAATTTGTCGCAGAGGATTGGGAAACAAGAAAGATGAAGTAGAAGAAGTGGCTGAATCTGCTAAGAACTACGCTTCTGACGAGGCTGAATCTGCATATGACAATGCAGGTTATGCTAAGGATTTTGCATCTGATAAAGCCGGATATGCTTACGACAGTCCTCAAAACGTAAAACATTATGCTTATGATAAGGTTGGTGATGCAAAGGATATGGCTTACGACAAGGCGGGTCAGGCTAAGGACGTGGCTTATGACAAGGGGGGTCAGGCTAAGGACGTGGCTCAGGACAAGGCTGGTAAAGCTAAAGACATGGCTTACGACAAGGCCGGTCAAGCAAAAGACATCACCTACGAGAAGGCTGGTCAAGCTAAAGACTTGGCGTACGACAAGGCGGGATCAGCCTACGACAAGGCCGGTCAAGCAAAAGACAAGGTGTACGACACAACCGGTAAAGCAGAAGACATAGCCTACGACAAGGCAGG
>OVBA01000139.1:0-95267 GCA_900406435.1 Lepidium aucheri | reverse complement strand
CTTTCTAGCTTGAAAACTTCTTTGATTCAACCTTTGCTCTGATACCAATTATAGGGCTTTTATAATTCCCATAACCTCTCAATTAGTATGATATTGTCCCTTTTGGGCCTACAGTGGCAAAACCCTCAAGGTTTTTCTTATTGGGCTCCATCCCAAAAAACCTCATACTAATTGGAGAATCCATTGACTTATATATTAGACACTCCTTGTCTAAACTTTCGATGTGGGACTTGAATTGATATCCCAACAGCTACAAATTACAACTTTATTTCGAATTAGCAGTTGTCTAGAAATTAATAATCAAAACATATGTTTAGAACTATTTATTGGCGTTTCAAACATATTTATTATGGATGTTTGTCAACTAACAGTTTTAACTATTTGTTTTTAAAATAGTTTTCTATTCAACCAATTTGTTCAAATGGAATAGGAATTCATAGGCTACAAATGAATCACTAGTTTTTGTTTTTTTCTTTTAGTTTTTGGTTTCTAGATTTTAGTTTTTAAATTTTAGATTTTAGATTTTAATTTTAGTTTTTAGATTTTTGTTTTTGAATCTAAAATTTTGAAAAAACGGTTTTTGATTTTTTGGAAAAGATAGCGTTAGTTTCCTAAAAACTATTTTTTGAAATTATAAAAAAAACTAAAAAAACTAATAGCTTGAATGGTAATTGTAACACAAAGCCAGTTTTATATTTACAAAAATTGTTTCTCTAAAAACATATTGGTTAAAATTAGTTTCTGGCACAAACAAAAACCAAAAACTACATTAATATCATCTTCGAGTCAATACCATAATGTATATATTTATATGGACTTGACATTTCATATAATTCAAACTGAATAAGTTTCTTTTGATTTGTATATTTTCCCTTACCAAACACACAAAGTCATAAACTAATCCTTTATATTATGAGAAAACTCGTAATAAAATCACAAAATCTAAATAGATATATATTCTCTTCTTTATATGCAAATATTACAACATGCATGTAAATATGCTCTGAAGTATAATATTAAACATTTCTTTTTGATAAAATTCGATGCCAAATAGCTATTTCCACGGATTTGCTTCATCGCACTCACATTTTTTTTTCATTTCACTAATGTTTTTCGATCAAACTATAGAAGAATCACACCTTTTTATATGCTTGAAGATCGTTTTTTCTACAAAATAAAAACAAAAATGTTGTTGTTGCGGAATCTAAAGTTACTTGTCGTATTAAAAATTTGTTTAAAAGTCGTAGGGAAATGTAAAATTGACGTGGCGCATCTCGAGGCCAACGACGACTTATTGGCAGGCCGAAGATTAATTATTTGTAATCATATTTTTATACATTAATAATAATTTATCTTATAGTATAGTTTAGTCTCTATTAATTTCAATAATATTTTTTAATAATAATGTTGTATACAATAATCTTCAACAAAACAGTTGTAGCAAACCTAACGAGTTTGGATCAACGACTTCTTGTTGCGGTCGAGATAAGTTAGATATGAAATTGTTTGCACACTTAACTACTCTATAATATAATTATACACAATCATTATTTTGCATGTTAATAAATATATCTACATTATGAAACAATTATTATTTGGAAATTTTATAATATGAAAATCCGAAAATCATTTCTATAAAAACTTGACTAGATGGACCTATAATTGATATGAGAACTATATTTGTGTGTTTATACAAAACTAGAATTGTGTGTTTACCACGCAATAAATAAGTTAATCTCCACACGTAAGCTAAGTCTAGCTTCTAAACTACAATTAGATGATGAAGTAACAATGATATTTGTATAGAATTATTTGACAATAATTGAATCCACAATGTTCCATTAGCTAGTAACCTAAAACTCTAAATTTTAATTTTTGTATCACAAAATAATGTAACTCAGCTAAAATCCAGTTATGATGAAAAACTATAATTGGAAAAGCAGTTGAGTTTGATCAAATGATTAATATCTATTAATTATGTTTTTTTTTAAATGTCATTCTAGCAACAAAAAATAGTTATTCAAAGAGTGTTATTCTACATTTTCAATGTAATTTTTACAAATAATTTTATTTTTAGTATCCAATCGAAATTAAATAATTTCAATTTTATCATTATTTCTTAAATATGTATAAAAAACCTAGATGTCACTCTTCAAAAAACCGGGGAAATATCAAAATTTTCCATAAAATTCAATTAGTGTTAATACGGGAAATTTAGACCAAAACCCAACTAAATTCACGAAAATCAATGAATAGCATATCTCTAAATTTTCTAACGAGGCCAAAAACTTTGTCCCATGTTATTCACGAATAACAACTTAATTTCCTATAGGAGTCAAAATTCAAACTGATTACTTTACATCTTTTTATAAATCAATTCCTACCACCGCTTAGTTTATAAATACGCAATCTTACGATATAAAATTTGTGTTATAAATCAGATCTGGTAATCCAAACAACACTGTAAATATTCAACCAATTTTTTTTAGTAATTAATATAAAACACATAGACTTTAATTTTAATATACTGAGTGAAGAACCAAGACGGCAATCACATTAACAAAAACAAATCAAAAAGTTAATTTAAAAAAATATATTAGGGCTAAAAAAGCGGTGGGAATAATTCACCAAAAGGTGCTCTCTGACGACGATTCGATCATCTAGATTCTAGCCGCACATGGTGGGCCCATTTCTCAGGCCCATTATTATGATGATCATCATCATGCATACATAACATACATTGATTGGTGTCCACATGATTAGAAAAAGACAAAAAATAAAATAAATAATTTTAATAATTATTGCCGCCTGATGTTAGGCTTTATAAAAGCCTCTCTTCTTCCTTCTTCTCTCTTCACTTTCTTCTCCTTTTTACCTTTTTTTCTCCATTTTTATTTACAGAATTCGCAATGTCCGATTCTGATTTTCTTCTCTCTCGTTCTTCTTCTTACGAAGCAGATGTTGATTCCGACAGTGAGATCTCTACTTCCACCTTTAGTTCTTGTTCATATAGTGAATCTGAAGAAGAGTTTGATAATGGATTTGGTTGTCAATTGAAGAAACAGACGAAGAAATTGGAGAGGAAGAAGAGTAATGTGTTGTTGGAAGGTTATGTTGTTGATTCAGCTATGAATGATGATGATTTGAAGAGAACTAAGAGTTTAACGGATGATGATCTTGAGGAACTTAAAGGATGTGTAGATCTAGGGTTTGGGTTTAATTATGAAGAGATTCCTGAGCTTTGTAATACTTTACCAGCTCTTGAACTTTGTTACTCTATGAGTCAGAAGTTTATGGATCCAGATCATTATTCTTCTTCTTTTTCTTCTTCTTCTTCTTCTTCTTCACCGGAGAAGAAATCGTTGGTGATTGATTCTCCTGTTAGTCCAATTGCTAGCTGGAAGATCTCTAGTCCTGGTAAGATCCACTTTTTAAAAGAATTTCTACTTTTTTTGTTACGTTTTTAGTTGTGAATTTTACTGATTATGTTTTGATATTTGTGAAAAACAGGTGATAATCCTGATGATGTTAAAGCAAGGTTGAAATTTTGGGCACAAGCTGTGGCATGCACTGTAAGATTATGCAGTTGAAGAAGAGTTTTTGGATTTGTTCAAATCAAAAGTTGAGGATTCATAATATTGGGGAGAAAGAAGATGATGAATTCACAACAATTTGCAGGAGTGAAGTCTCTTATGAGATTGACCTGCTTGAAAAACACCACCCATTGTTGAAGAGCTCTGCTCAAATTGTATGTGAAAAGACAAGCTTAATGACCAATTTTTGCTAGGAAATTGTTGTAATGGATTAATAAGAGGGAATAAATAAAACTTTTGTTTATTTCGAAAGCATTTTGGGTCTTGTTAGAATCAAATTCCTTGAATGATGAACATACAGGTAAAGAATAAGTTTAGAAAGTGGCTTTCTTTCTCAGTCTCGGACATTCTTGATGCGTTGCTTTTGCTCTTCTGTTCTGCACTAAATTGATTCCTTGTTGTCTGTATGAGCATTTCCAGAGGAAAAAATTGCAGTTTTTCCTTGGCCTTTCAGGTGTATATACCAATCTCATAAATGCTCAAAGGCTTCTACTAACCTCAATTTTAAGAGGTCTTGTAGTTGGAGCATATCGGTCCATGACATTTCCATGTTTGTCTACCAGAAACTTTGCGAAATTCCACTTAATAGCATCCCCCAAACAATCCACATTTTTGTTCTTTTAAGAACTTGTAAAGGGGAGAAGTGTTCATCTCATTCACTTCAATCTTGCATTAGGAAAAAGATATGTCAATCCTGTAAGAACTAGAGAGATATAAAAGATTATGAGACCTTGTGAAAGACGGAAAATTGTGCTTTGAATATCGAGCAGATCGTTTCCTTGATCTCCTTGTTACCACCTGGTTCTTGACTACCAAATTGGTTGCAGGGAAACGCTAAGATCTCCAAGCCTGCGTGAAACGATGTTTCCCTCGATGATAATTGTTCCATTAGTTACAAGCTTAAGAAATCATAGCGAGATAAAGAGAGGTACCTTTAGATTTGTACTTAGCTTACAAAATGTTCAACTCTTTGTAGTTTATTTACCTCTGATCTTTCATAACAAGATTATACGGTACCCGTTGATGTGAATAAAGTAGTTGATGTAATGAGAGAAGTCAGAAGAAGTAAATACACTTAGTAACGTATCACTTAGATGCTACATTCACGACAAGAAGCAATTTTCTAGTGAACTTGCTTAAACTAACATCATTCCCTTCAATGTCCTCGGAAAATTGACATGAAGTTATGATCATGATGAATAACCTCGTAGAACTAGTTGTCAAAAATATAAACATACATGAAACTAATGGTTAAGTTGTCTAAATGGTGATCTGTCTTCAATCCCAATATCTTCATGCTTCATTACCAATCTTGGAGAATCAATATTGTTGTTCTCTTTACCAAATCCATCACAACGTTGCACAGTTTTCTCCAAAGCTTTCATCAGCTTCGTTTCTTCATCACACAGGTTCGACATTTCATTCTCCAGATCGCTGATAAAACAGAGAAGATTTTGTCTTCCTGATGACAAACTCGTGACTTGTTTAACTAACTCTGTCTTTTCCGCTTCTGTAGTTCTTAGCTTTTCCAGCATTTGTGTGTTTACTTCTTTCAACTCTCTCTGCGTAGTCTCCAGTTCTGATCCTAACTGGGTTGCTTCTTCTCTGAAACAAGATACAGACTCATCCGATGTTTCGAGCCTCTGGCTAATACTAGAGATTTCCTCTTCGAGCTCTATGATCATCAGCCTTTTCACCTCGGTTTCTACCTCGGCAAGGATGTTACTAGCAGCCAGTTTCTCCCATGCATTGTAGACCACAGAAGCCTCGTTTTGCTTCCGTTCCAGCAGCAAAGATACAGACTTTAATGAACCTTCCAATTCATTTTTCACCTTGCATAATTCATCTTCTTTCTGTTTTAAATCCCCAGATAGAATCTCTCTCTCGTTCTGCAACACCCTCTCTGCAGTTATATGCGCAAAAACAGCATCCTCGAGTTCCCTTGTAAGTGATTCATGTTCCAACAACTCTACCTCTCTCTGGGCCTCTGCCAAGATCTTGTCCTTATCCCTTATCATCTGTAGAAGGTTTTCTTTCTCTGAATCAGACATAGCAGCTGTCTTCGAACTTGCAGAGGTGATAGCATTTAGCTTATGCTCCAGCTCATTTCTCTCTCGCCTCATGGCTTCTCCAACTCCGGCCTCTTCAAGAAGAGAAGCTTCCACTCTTTTGCGCAGGTTCTGGTTTTGCTCGAGTTCGACTTTCAGTCTTTTAGCAATAGATTTCCAGACCCATAACTGGAATTCAACCTCGTATGCTTCATAGGTTTTATCAGACAGTTCGCAATTTGCTGTTTCTAAGGCCTCAGAAACATCAGCAAGTTTCCTTTTCGAGTGGTTTTCCACCTCTTCAACTTTCTCTTGTAAGAGAATTTGGCTTTTGGTAGCCTCCTCAAGCATCTCCTTGTAATGTTCGAGCTCCCTTCGTCTCTGCTCTTCGTTTTGGTCAATGGACTCAATTTTTCTTATCAATGAGACATTTTTCTCAACCTCTTCTGCCAACTTTGCATATGCAGTGTCCACCTTGCTGCAGAGCTCTCTAATATTCTCCTTGGAATCACTCTCGTGCTGCAAAATCTGCTCCTCTAAAATCATCCGACACTTTTCTGATTCCTCCAGCATCTCCTTACACTTCTGGATTTCGTTTTCCATCACTAGATTCTTCTCTTTGATAATAGCAAAGGATTCAACTTGCCTTGTTAAATCCACCACTTTCTCACGTTCTAAAACAAAGTCCGAGTTTGTGTTGTCTAGCGCATCACAGACTTGCAGAAGTTTCTCTTCGTAGTCAATTTCAGCCTTTTTCAGTTTTTCTTTCATCCGAGTTTGGAGTTTAGATGACTCCTCAGCTTTTTGTTTGTAACTCTCTACCTCTTTCTGCATCTGAAGATTCTGTTCTTCAAAACGATCCAGCGTTTCAATTCTTTTCAGCAAGCACGCGACCCTTTTACGTTCTTCTTCAATGTCTTCATGTGCTTTGGCCAGCGTAGCATTCTTTTGCTCTAGCTGCTCAAGCACTAGGGAATAGCTTTTTTCTTCTCTTTTCTCATCTTTGACATTCGAAAGCCTCGACTGAGCCTCAGAGAACATAACTGGGGTCTCCTCATGCTGTAGTCCCATTTTAGCTGTCCAGGTACGACAGTTTTCAAGTTCCAACTCAACCTCTTTCAGTGTTGCAACCTTGCTTTGCAGCTGCAACTTATAATCATTCATCTCTTCAGCCATCTTCTCCATTTGAGAGCTCCATTGAGCTTCTTTACTCCTTAGATTAGCTGAACAGTTCTTGTGCGCGTTTTCCAAGTTCCGAAACTTGTTTTTCAGCTTTGATAGTGCAGAATTTCCTGATCCCTGAATTGTAGCTTCTTGGAGCTCTTTCAACGAAACCAGCAACTCCCGGTTTTCCTGTTGGAGTTTTCCATTCTCATACTTCATCTCCTTAAAATATGCATCTTTAGTGCTCAAGGAGTGTCTCAACTCCGCAACTTGCTCATCTCTTTTGCCAGCCAAATCATCAAGTTGCGTTCTTGCGTCTTGGTACTCTGCAAAGGCGTCTTCGTATCTGGCTTTGAATTCAGAAACTTGGATCTCAAGATTTTTTCTTTGGGTCTCTTCTTGGGTGAGCACACTGTTACACATGTGCAACTTCTTCTGAAGATCCTCGGAGATTCTGATTTGTGAATCTAGCTTGGTCTGAAGAGAGCAGATTTCATCTAGAAGCGTTGATCTTTCTTCCTCCCACTCTTTCTTGCAAGCTTTGAACTTATTTTGGAGCTTCTCATATGCTTCCTCAAGATGCTCAAACTGCTCTTTCTTCCATTTCAGCTTCTCTTCTACAAGAGTCTTTTCCTCTTCCAATTTATTCGCTACATCATCTCTTCCTCTCACTTGTTTTAAAGTTTTGGCAGTTTCCTCAACTTGCATCTTTTTCTTCTCCGCTGCTGCTAAATGCCCCTTCAGCCCTTCAATCTCAGCTCTGTAGACATTGCTTCTCTGCTCCAAGTCAATGTTCTTCTCGCTTGCTTCATCCAAAGCCGACATCAACTTTCTTCTCTCCTCTTCGAATTCGCGGTACTTTTCTTCCCCATTAGCTCTAAGCTTATCATTGGCTTCATTCAAACGCTTGAGAATCGAATCCTTCTCTCTCAAACGAAGTTGCAGATCCTCGGTCACTTGCTTCAACTCAGAGATTTCTCTGGTTTTCTCCTCAGATTCAAAACCCTGCTTCTCAATAACAGATCTCGCCTCCTGAATTTCTACGAACTGTTTGTTCTGGACCTTCTTTAGATGGTCAAGAAGCTCCGTTTTGCTTCTACAGTCCGCTCTGAGCTTCTCATTAGCGGCTTTAACTTCATCCAGCTCTTCATAGACCTTCTCCATTTTTTAGCTATCTTTAAGCTCAAAATACTTTCACAGTTTATCACCTACAAAATCAAATCCGAACAAAATCCCAAAACAGTAAATACATTAAAACTTATGAATTCCAAAGATTTAAAGAAAACATCTCAATCTGACCAAATTAACTTTTTTTTAAGAACCCTAAAACCACTTTCAGAAAACACATTTTGAATTCGATCTCAAACGGTCACACTGCTACATAGAAACACACACCATGAAAGCACCAAAACTGAAATAATCGCTATTCTCTCAACAGATCCCTAAAATGCCACTTATCCTCCTCATCAAACCCTAATTTATACACAGACAAAATCCAGGAAACGAAAATCCAACCTACACTTCAATGTACCTGATTCGATGGACAGAATCTTCAAACCCAGAAGTACACTAACAAACAAAATCGATTTATCTGCGATTAGAGTTACAGAGAGAAACCAAACTGAGGAATTTCTCGAAAAGAAAGAGAGCCGTTGGAGGAGAAAGGGGAAATTATTTTAAAAGTTTAAACTGTGATAACGGAGATCCAGTTAACACCGTTAATTATTAACTTCCGCTCAAAAAGCATATATATAACATGGGCTTTTTTACAAATTTCGGCCCACACTGCATATAACTATTTGGCCCACACTACAATTTGCAGGAGTGAAGTCTCCTCTTATGAGACTGACCTGCTTGAAACATCATCACCCATTGTTGAACAAGATGTATGTAGAAAGAAATCTTAATGACCAACCAAGATTTAGCTAGGAAATTGTTGTAATATTCATTAGAGGAAATACATAAAATTTCTGTTTATTTCGATGTTTCACAAGCATTTTGAGTCTTGTTAGAATCAAATTCTAAGATACAGACAAGCATCATCTTTTCCATAAATGATGTTAAGATAAACAATACAGGTAAAGAAAGCTCAGTCTCGGACATATTTGATGCGATGCTTTAGCTCTTCTGTCCTGCACTAAATCGGTCCACATTCTAATCCTTGTAGTCTGCATAGACATTTCAGGAGAAAATAAATTGCAGTTTCTTAAATACCAATCTCACAAGATTCTGTTTCTTCAATGTTTCACTAACGAGCTTGGAGGAGTTATTATAACCTAACTGCCTCTAAGAGTTTCGCAACAGTTGCATTCCATGGTCTAACTACAGATATATATTATCTCAGAAACTATATATCAAGAAACAAGTTTATGGTATTACTCTGCGGAAGGGATATGAGATAATCTGACAGATATAAGTATTTGTGGGGCTTGCACAAAAACTCACCTTCAGTTTTTATGTTCAAGCAGATGCCAAAAGCTTTTCTATGTCATTCTGCGAAAAGGAGAACGAGAAAACTACTGAGAAAGATCTGTCAATGATTTGAGAAATGAATATAAATGCTCGGAAAACTTCTACTAACCTCAATTTCAAGAGGTCTTGTAGTTGGAGCATATCGGTCCACGACATTTCCATGTTTATCTACCAGAAACTTTGCGAAATTCCACTTAATAGCATCCCCAAACAATCCACCTTTTTGTTCTTTTAAGAACTTGTAAAGGGGAGAAGTGTTCATCCCATTCACTTCAATCTTGCATTAGGAAAAAGATATGTAACAACTACAGAGACAATGCACCAAATGATAGAAATTGAGACCAGTTTATAAGTTTTTGAGACCTTGTCAAAGACAGGAAATTCTGCTTTGAATGTCGAGCAGATGGTTTGCTTGATCTCCTTGTTGCTACCTGGCTCTTGATTACCAAATTGGTTGCAGGGAAACGCTAAGATCTCCAAGCCTGCGTGAAACGATGTATCCCTTAATATCTTTTCCATTAGTTACAAGCCTAAGAAAGCCACAACAAGATAAAGAGACGTACCTTTAGATTTGTACTTGGCATACAAAATGTTCAACTCTTTGTAGTTTGAATGTGTTAGACCACTGATCATTCATAAAAACAAGAGTATAACGTATCAGTTGATACGAATAAAGTAGTCAGTAGAAATAAATACACTTCGTAACGTACCATTTAGAGGCCACATTCACGATAAGAAGCACTTTTCCCGTGAACTTGCTTAAACTCACATCATTCCCTTCAATGTCCTGTGATTTCAGTTTACATAATTGATAAGATATTATAACGATGATGAATACCTTGTAGAACTCGTATCACAAAGATAAACATACATAAAACCACATAGATTCCTCGACATATTCACTAAATAAAATTCAAGACAAATTCATTTCCTCATCCAACACTAAACATTGATGCGGATCAACATACAAAGCGAATAATTAACTTCTAAATTCTGTAGTTTGAGCTGATTATACCTTAACGGAAATGCCATAGATGGAGCTGGATGATTGTTCCACCTTGGCTGGAGAAGAAGGGTACTTGTAGATGTAAAAGACAAAAGCTACAACCAAGAAGAGAATTAATCTCTTAGCCTTAGATGATGCTCGATGATTGACCCAACTGCGTGATTTAGGCATCGTGACAAGAGAAACTCTGTTAGTCTTCTCTAAAATCCGGAATTTCGGACGAGACTCCTGCCAACAGAACACAGAGCAGAGCAAGCTTGTTGACTTAATAAAACGTAAGTGTAAGATTTGAAGCTTTAATGGGCTTTATATGGGCCATGGTTTACTTGAAAAAATTGCGCCCACTTTAAGCCCAAACGATCGCAAGATGTAGATGGTATAGATTTTTGCATTTTTTTCTTCAACTTTTCTTTTCATCACATTCTGAAACAATAAGCAAGATGAGATTGAGATCTAAACATCTATAAATAACATACTCAACGAATAATGATGTCACAATATCGTCTAATCGAGCTACATAGTAAAAGGGACAGCTTTCTAGTGATCCCTGACTCCACAAAGAAAAAGTGTCTTGATAACTAGTGAGAAGCAGAAGCAACTTTCTCGCAATTCTCTGATTCAGAGTCATCTTCAGAGAAACTTGGGGGTTTAGGTGTGAGGCCTAATATCTTGAACATGAGCTGATCAGCGTCAAAATCATTGTTTGGTGTGGTTAAAAGCTTCTCTCCCGTGAATATAGAGTTTGCACCAGCAAGGAAACACAGGGCTTGCTCCGGCATCGAGAACCGAACTCTACCAGCAGATAATCTAACCATTGCTTTTGGCATTACAATACGTGCAGTTCCAATCATTCTTATCATCTCCCATATCTCAACCGGCTGCAAAAACACAAAAGGTTTTAAAAGTGCCGTTTCTTTACTACTAGATTTCCAAAGCTATGACTTAGATTTTGTATGTTTAGATTGTGGAGATATACCTTCTGGTCTTCAAGAGGAGTGCCTTTCACTGCAAGCAGAGCATTTATGGGAACACTCTCAGGGTGAGAAGGAAGTGTTGCTAGTGTGTGTAATAATCCTACTCTGTCTTCTTCTGCCTCTCCAAGCCCTATGATTCCCCCTGTTTATCCATTAAAAGATAACACTTGAGAAGTGTTTGTTGTTCTTATCTATGGATTTATCATATCGATAATGTCAGGGAATTGTAAGTCTAGTTAGTGACCAAGATGTAGACAGGTTCCAGTCCACTAATTATATAGAACCGTGGCACACAAATAAAAGAACCCAATCCTCTTTGTTTTCATATTGAAGTTACCTGAACAGACATTGATTCCAGCATCGCGAACATGTCCAATAGTTTCAAGACGTTCATCATAACTTCTAGTAGTGATGACATTTGGATAGTACTCTCTTGAGGTATCAAGATTGTGGTTATAAGCAGTGAGTCCAGCCTTCTTTAGCTCTAATGCTTGTTGTTTCTCAATCATACCTAAGGTGCAGCAAACTTCCATCCCCATGCCTCTATTGTAAAGTGAGTGCCCAGAAAGTAAGTATACATATATATTCCAGCCAGAGGCCATAATCAATATCGTGTTCGTTTTGCTCACGGATACAACAAGCTCAACATTTGAAGGATTATAAAATTACTCCTCAAGTATTACCTTATTTCTTTGATGTATTCAAGTATCTGGTTAAAGTTAGTTTTCCGTCCTATTGTATCTCGCCATGCAGCACCCATGCAAAAACGTGTGCTACCAGCTTCTTTTGCCTAACAGCACATTCAATTTGTTAACTCAAATCAGGAAAAGCCTCATAACATTCTTAAACTTTTCATTAACACATTCCGTAGATCCTACATTTTCAGTTGTCATCATCCTCAAGCCTATAGTTCCCCATGTTTCTTTTTAAGAAACTGTACTAAACTAAGATATTCAGGAAATCAATCAACTACAGGATTCCTGACCTTCTTCGCTGCATCAATGACAGCGTCCTTGGTCATTAGTCTTTGGGCCTTCACTCCAGTGCTATATCTTGATGACTGAGGACAATATGAACAGTCCTCACTGCACCCACCAGTCTTTATGGAGAGGAGAGTACATTGCTGTACCTCCCTGAAGTTATGAACATGTCTATGAACCTGAGCCTGAAAATTAAAACCACACACCATCCAAAATAACAATGAGATCAGATGAGCAACTAAAAGAAGATTGCCAAGTTAATAGCAAATAATATTGTGGAGTACACTAAACATCTCAGACCATATTCCAATATTCCTGGAATTTAGGCTAGACCAAAGTTCATTACTTTTCTCCAATTTAACAAAGCTACAACAACAAAGAGAAGACTGAGTGAAAGAGAGAAAGGAAAAAGAATTACTCCATGGAAGAGGAGGTCAAGGACAGGAGAATCATAAACGGCCTTGATTTCATCTTTAATCCAGTCATTTCTAGGACCTTCTCTGATAGTTCTCTCAGCTTCAGCTGAAGCTGCGGATGAAGAAGAGTAAGAATAGCAAGTACCAGATTGCAGACCTGAGACAGACGGTCTCAACTGAGATCGAAATACAGATCGAACAAGCATCATTGTATCTGCAAATCAGATGAATTTATCCACCCAGAATCAAAAAAAATGTGGAAGAAGAATGAGATTTGGTGTTTAAGCTAAAGCTTTTCACTTCAGTGACTCGTGACTCACCTAACGAAGCCGATCCACCGTTGGAATTTCCGCCTTGTGTGGGTCCTATGAGTTAAAAACTACATTTAATGGGCTTGAAAAGGCCCAATACATTTGTTGGGCCAAAACTAATAAACGGCGACGTTTCGCTGAGCCTTTTTGAGTAGCCAGAACCGCCGTGAGGGAGAGGAAGGAGATGAAAGAGATGAGCGGCGGAGGAAACAACGTCGTGAACAAAGTGTTCTATGCGACGTCGTATCATCCGATTCAAGCCGGAAGTATCGACGGAACTGATATTGCGCTGCACGATAATGGCATCCGTCGAGCTCTTCTTTGTTATAACGCCGGGTTATGTATGTAAACAGTTTTTCTCTCTTTAATGTTCTTTACACTTTTATCGTTTTGTTTCTGCATTGAATTGATATATTGATTTGCTGTGTGTTTTGGGGGTTTGAAAGATGATCCTTCTGGTGACTCGAAAGCTGTTGGAGATCCTTACTGTACTTTATTTGTGGGTCGCCTCTCTCATCATACTTCAGAGGAAACTGTTCAAAAGGTAGGGATTGAGAAACCTCACTTAGTTTTGATTTTGAGTATGTTTATGGATGCTTTTTTCATTACAGGAAATGAGTAAGTATGGGAAGATTAAGAGCTTGCGCTTGGTCAGGCACATTGGTAGGCTTCTGCAATTGTTCTGCTTTTGACTTCAATTTGCATTATCTTTATAGGAAGTTTATGATCTTCTAGTTAATCTGATGTATGATGCTTTCTACCAAGATTATTGTTTTACCAAAATTGTGATTACAGATTTTCTTAAAATTCCATATTGTGTAGATCTGTCTAATTTCAGATTCTCCTCTTATGGGTCTTACTACAGTGACAGGAGCTTCACAAGGATATGCTTTTGTGGAGTATGAGACAGAAAAGGAGATGCTCCGTGCTTATGAGGTGCTGTGATACTAAACTGCATTTTCTGAAGCTATTTGAAATCTTTATGTAGGCATTGCAGTTACAAACTTTATAAATGAATCGTACTGTTTTTGTTTCAATCAAATCTCCATGTACATGCTGCTTCTGAAAACTAGTGGAGTTTGTTTGTCAGAGTTAAATTTTTTGTAGTGTTTCACAGGATGCTCATCATTCATTAATAGATGGTCGAGAGATTATTGTTGATTATAATCGGCAACAACTGATGCCTGGATGGATACCAAGAAGACTAGGTTTGCCATTCTTTTGCCCTTTTGTCGAGCTATAGATTCTCCTTAGGATTTAAATCATCCTTAGATTAATCCTTCTTTGATCTAAACAGGCGGTGGGCTTGGTGGTAGGAAGGAATCCGGACAACTTCGTTTTGGAGGACGAGAAAGACCATTCCGCGCTCCCTTGTATGGTTTTGCTTTGGTCGTCGTTATAACAGTTCCAAATACAACACCAGCTGAACATAGTGTCATGATCTAGATTTTTACTAACCCATAAACCTTTTTGATTATCATATTTCTTAAAGGCCAGTAGACTGAGCATTCGTTGTTGTTGTGTATATCAGGCGACCAATCCCTCATGAAGATTTGAAAAAGCTCGGCATTCAGCTTCCACCTGAGGGAAGATATATGTCACGTACACAGGTCTACTATGTCTTTAGCTTTACCACCAATCTACAGTCATTCGAACTTTATCCTGTTTTGTATCTGATTCTAGCTTTATCGGGTCTCTTGTGCATGTTCTTCTGCTAAAGATTGCATATTTTGAAGTGTTGTGAAATGTGTTTAGTGGAATACTGATGGTTTCAAAACTTATTGTCAATGCAGATCCCATCACCTCCTAGGAGAAAAGCAAGTGTGTCAGATAGAGAGGACGGATATTACCGGGAAAGGAGTTCTGTAGAAAGGGGAGAAGATTATAAGGAGCGAAGCAGCAGCCATAGGTCTTCTCACAGTCACAGAAGGAGCTCACACACACAAAGTTCCCATAGAAGCCGCATCAAAGACGACGAGAAGCATTCTAAGATAGAGTCTCGTTCTGATAGAAAAGAGAGATCAAGAGGGAAGAAAGATCGAGATACTGACAATGAGGAAGAAGTTTCTGGCAGCAGAAGATCACATTCTGTAGAACGCTCTCACAAACGTCATAGAAAAAATTGAATATATAAGTCTATTGACACGAGTAAAATGTTATAATGTTTTATATTATTAGTGGTCTCTGTATATATAGGCTTTGATTGGTAAATGTTTGTTTGATGTAGCAGGAGAGTAAAAGATGCTTTTAATCAAGTAAGCAAATATTGATCACGTGTACGGTACTGTTTATTTGATCATGTTGAATCCCTAACTAGCAGGAGCCACCGTACGCACTACCCGATAATGCAGTCCAGCGAGCTGTTATATATCACCGGCTATAATCTCTCTGTTCATTAATCAAAATCCTTTTTTTATCTTCGATTGGTTATTTAGAAAGCAATTCACTGATTCGATGTGATTTGTTGATTGGAAGATCCTTTTATTTGGCTTACGCAAAGGAATCTCTTCGAGAGGCAGGGATTGAATCTTCAGTCAGGTATTCGGCAACAATGGTGAATAACACGTCTCTGAACCATCAACAGTGGGTTAATAGTTTGAGAAATGTGTTCTAGAAGACTGCTTCTGCTCTAATGATTGGATCAGATTCTTTGTAAGAACTCAATATTACAAACTCATATCAGTACATGTGACTTGATCAGATTCTTTGTAAGAACTCAATATTACAAACTCATATCAGTACATGTGGCTTCACTGAACATGAACTACAAACGCAAGAATTGAATGATAGAATCCGATTCCCGTATCTCAACTCAAAGCACCCGTTCTAATATTTCCATCTGTTACCACAAAAAACAACAAACTTTGGGAAGTTTGTGATAAAGTTAGATCAAATCAATGAACCAATCATTCCTTCATTCGAGACAAACATACAGAAAACAAGAAAACCAACATTCGAGTATCAATCGCACCAAAGAATCCATCTTTCATAACTCAAAGTTCAGATATCTATCATTCATATGTCTGATAAAAAACGAATATTGACAAAACAAATTGTAGCTGCTTTAAATTTGGAGGAAGCCATAAGAAGACATCAGATCAAGACTGCCACCAATCGTGATGAGAAGCTAACATATAGGCACAATGCAAAAGGTTGCTCTGTGGTTTATTAAGCCAACAAGCACCCGTGTCTGACTTAATGCCATGGACAAACAACTCTAAACCAAATCATTACTCCACAATCATCATCCAATTCACAAAATTGATAAAACAAAAACCAAAGAATCCAAATTATATACATGTAGTCATGAGTATTGAGTCATGAAACTATAGAGTTTCATGGGTCTTCCTCTGACATTCAATCTGGGCTACAAGCGGCAGTCAGGTCACCATTAAAGAGGCGCCTGCTGTTGACTCGTTAAATATGGAGCCTTTTTGAACATTATCAAACCATAAAACAAATTCGGATCTGTAACAAGTTGTAAAACTGAAAGAGATGATTGAAGTGAAGAGAGTGAATTGTGATTTATATAGAGAGAGAGAAGGAGAAGATGCAAAACCCTAGCACGCATTCACCTACTTTGCAATTACCGGATTGGTCGCTATTCAGTTGGAGAGTTGATGAATTAACGAACTTTGGACTTTGAAATGCTCTTTAATGGGCCTTCGACCCACCCATTATTTGGGCCCAATTTACTAACAACAGTAACAGACAATTTGATGAAGGTGATGATGAACCAGGTTTGAATGCCTCCAGAATCTAGATGATATTATACACATTATAATATTGTTTGTACTGTGTTGTTATTGTGCGATTATTTCAATTTAATATTCTTTTAGTTTCATTATGGGATTTGACCTTTTAGGTTTTTTTATACCGTTTTTTTTTCAACCAAATATTAATAAAAACATCCAAAAAAAAAAAAAAAATTATAATACTAAGCCATTAGTTGACTCTCTAACAGATACAAACGTGGTTCAGAGATTTCAGAATTCTATGGAAAGGAAAAACACAAATCAAACATATTTATATTTTATACAGTTTATATATTTATATCAAATACAGTTTTTTCATACAGTTTAAGAAATTATTAAAATTTATATTTTATCTAAATCAAATATATTTGATCACAAATTCCAAAGTAATCTAACCAATTCAAAATTATTTTGTAGAATTCAAAGGATTAAAAACACTAAAATATATTTAATTTTATATAGTAATCTTAAAACATCAATTAAAACAAAACAAAAAAATTCTTAAAACACCAAGTAAAATGAAACTGATGGAGTAGTGATAAACTATACTCCCTCTGTTTCATAATACAAGTTGTTTTAGAGAGTTTTTTTTTTCAAAATATAAGTTGTTTTACAAAACCAAGATAAAAAGTAGAATTAAAGTTAAAACAAACTAATTTTTTTATTTTTAAAAAACATTTCTCTTTCTTTTTCTAAATTAAATGCTGAAACAAATTGGTGAACTTTTTGTTGAAAATATAAAAAACAAAATTTTTCTCTATGTGTGCATTCAACCAAAACAACTTATATTATGAAACGGATAGGGTATTAGGTTTTAATACGGGATAACATATTTTTTATTCTTTGACTTAAATATCATCCACAAAAAATAAATTCCAACAAGTAGTCTAAATTAGTAATTATACTATAATTGGTAGTTTGGCTTAACATATAATACCGAAATAGTTAAAATTCATAGTCCTCAGCCAGAAATTTGAAAGAAGAAAAAGAAAGACAAAAAAGAGATAAACTAAAGAGAAAAATGGCAATTGGAAGAAAAACTGCGATCATAATAATGGCAATATATGTAATGATAGTAGCAACAACTGCTAACGAAGTTGATGGCCAAATTCATATTCGAAGAAGCTTATCTAATTTTGGTGGAGGTTGCTGCAACGTCTTCATTCACACTTGTTGTTTTCCTAATCATTCACCTTAATTTTTTTTATCAATAATTGGATTGATAAAGTCCGATTATCATTCACCTTAATTACTTTCATTTTTTCTTTTAATTTTTTCCAAGGAAAATTAATTACCTAATTGTAATGTATATATGTAAACTAATTGTGTTGTTTTTTAGAGGATCTTTGATGTAATAACTTATATAGTTGTAGATAACATAAATTGTCCATAAATATTTTTGTATATAAACTAAATAATGAATACATGTTTCTTGGATAATCGTATATTATCGGGTTAAAATTCATAGAAATTACGAAATATTCAAAATGGTTATGTAATTTTCATGAGCATGAAATAATAGTGACTCAACGAAATGCCAAAGTTTAGTTATAAGTTTATAACTCCATTTATGATTCTAATTAATACATACGCACACATTAAATAAAATTGTAAGACACTACAAGCCTTGCTTATTCTGAAACGATACAATACACTAAAATATAATATCCGTCGGAATCCTAATTTTCAGATGAGATAGAATTGTCAAAAAACAGGTGGTCCAATTAACTTGTTCTTGATTTAGCTAGACATGAGTTGGTGAGTTCGAATCTCATCATATTTTATTTGGAGAACTTAAACTATGAATTAGAATTTGTTGTGGATCTAATGATTACTTGTTGACAAAAAAAATCAAACACAATATATGCGTCAAGATTTCTCAAAGAAAAAACCATTCTAGATGGATTTTTTACTGATTTTACCATCTCCAATCAGTATATTTTGTTGTAGTATACTAGAAAGGATCGAAGTCTTAAACCTAAAATACATACAACACATAACTAAATAACTTATACAAAGATTATTACGTATGTATATTTTATGTAATTCACAAGCACAAACCACTATATAGATCTTTTATCAAAAAAAATTCATAATTTTTTTTAAAGCATATAAAAAGATCAATTATTTGTGTACATATCCACATTTTGCGCAAATCAAGTATTTCTTTCACACACACACATGGACAAAATCATAAGAACAAAATTCATTAGAATACCATATCCACAAGAAACATTCAACAAGTAACCCAAATTAGAAATTTACTATGTTTAGAATCTTAAGTTCACCATATAAATACACCCATACTTAAACCTACAATCATCAAGCAAAAAAAACAAAAACAAAAACAAAAAACAACACAAAAACCAAAAAAACAGAAACAAAATCAAAAACACAAAAATAAATCCTTCTTATAAAAAATAATGGCGTTCGAAAAGAGAACTGCGATTGTCTCAATAGCTGCATTGGTAGTGATAGTAGCAATGACAATGAGTGAAGTTGAAGCACGACTTAGTGTCGGACGCAACTTGTTGGAAACCACAAGTGAACGAAGATACTTAACGGACATTGTTGACAAAGTTGTTGGTAAACATTGCTGCAACAAAGTGATCACTCGGTGTTGTGCTCCTCCTCCTGCTCCAACTACTCGTAAGCTTACAGCTTCAACAACTAGTTCTGCTTCTGCTCTTTCTCCTAAAGCTAGCAAAGCTTCTCCGAAATCGAAGTCTCCTAAATCTAAAGATAGCAAGTCATCTGCTAAATCTAAAGATGGCAAGTCATCTCCTAAATCTAAATCTAAAGACAGTGACGCAAAGTCTTCATCCAAAGCTAAGGCTACTAAGTCTGCTGCCTCCAACTCCAAAGCTACTTCCAAATCCAGAGCTGCTCAAGCTCCTAAAGCCATGGGCAAGAAGACTAGCGTTAAGAAGGATTAATGAAGAGTACTATTTATATAATATATATCTAAGTATTCAAATAAGTGGATCACTCAAAATAATTATGATTTATTTCTTTAGGAATGATGTTCACATTAGTTGATTTTTTTGTCTTTTTGATAAATTTTTGTAAGTGTGGATAGATAGATAAACTGTCCACATATTTTTATCAACCTCATAGAAAGGCTTTCTACACCAGCTAGTTATCACATAATTGTCTATATCTGATGAATCTGACACAGAGTATTTCATCAAACTCAACATACCATGACCAATTGTATATTATGGAATAATGTCCCACATCGAAAGTTGGAAAAAACCATTTGTAGTATATATAAGATATGGACCTCTCCACTCGTTGCCAATTAGTTTTGAGTTGGAAGCCCATATCATATTAGAGCCCACGATCCACATTGTCTAACCCGATCTGACCCTAAGTTGGTCATATTATCGACAAGCCATACCCAAAATTGGTGCCGTCGATTCATCCCCGAACATATTGAGATTAATGGCTAAAGAGCCATCATCTCGAGGGGGCGTATTAAGGAATAATATCCCACATCGGAAGTTGGAAAGATTCCTCTCTAGGATATATAAGATATGGACCTCTCCACTTATTGTCAATTGGTTTTGACTTGAATGAAATCACGAGGTGATGATGAATCAGGTTTGCTCACTTCTCTACTAGCCACATTCATCTACACATCCATTGTCTTCGTTCTATATCTTAAAAATTCAAGGTGTAAGTATATATGTTTAAGCTTTGCGAAGATAGATAATTTGTGTGGATTCTTTTTTGTTTTCTAAGAGCATCTGTATTTATGAGAACTAACGACAGTTAACGAAGTTGAAGGCCAAATTCATATTCAAAGAAGCTTATCTAATTTTGGTGAAGGTTACTGCAACCTCTCCATTCACTCTTGTTGTTTTCCTAATCATTCACCTTAATTACTTCACTTTTTTTTAATTTTCTCCAAGGAAAACTAATTAGCTAATTGTAATTTATGTAAACTAATTTTATTGTTTTTTTGTGGATCGTTGATTTAATAACTTATATAGTTGTAGATACATAAATTGTCCATACATATTTTTTGTATATAATCTAATACAAAAATTCAAAGAAATTACGACAATATTCAAATGGTTTCTTAACCAAAAAAGAAGAAGACAATATTCAAATGGTTATGTAATTTTCATGAGCATGAAATAGTGACTCAACAAAACGTCAAAATTTATTCATAAATTTATAATTCTAATTATACATACGCACTCATTAATTTAAAAATTGTACATACACACACATTAATTTAAAAAAAATATATTGACAAAAAAATTTTATACATACACACATTAATTTTTTTTTGTCAACTTAATTCAATTCAAATAAACCGGCGGGACTAGCGTTTTGGAATATCATTTACAAAGGCTTGAGATCTAGATAACTTTCTAACGCTACAGACTAGACTATCAGCTTTGTAATTTAATGTACGAGAAATCTCAGCAATAAGGTAAAGACAATACAAACCTTACATTATCCATAAAATGTCATAAGTTGAATATCAAACCCTAGTTCTATATCGTTTGCAGAGAATTCTTTCCGAACCTATACATATTCTACAAATAATAATGTTAGGGATCCTAATTCTTTACAAATAATATATTTTGTGTAATTCACATGCACAAACCTGTATATAGATCTTTTATCAAAACTCATTCATACATTTTTTTATAGAAAAAACATATAAAGAGTCAATTATTTGTGTACATATCCACATTTTGCGCAAATCAAAAACTTACTCATCTTATATTTCCTTCACATACGGATAGAATTATAAGAACAAAATTCATTAGAATACCATATCCACAAGAAACATTCAACAAGTAATCAGAATTAGAAATTTACTATAATCAGAACCTTAAGTCTACATTATAAATACATTCATAGTTAAACCTACAATCATCAAACAAAAAAAAACAAAAACAAAAAACAATACAAAAACCAAAAAAACAAAAACAAAACCAAAAACCCAAAAAGAAATCCTTCTTATAAAAAATAATGGCGTTCGAAAAGAGAACTGCAATTGTCTCAATAGCTGCATTGGTAATGATAGTAGCAATGACAATGAGTGAAGTTGAAGCACGACTTGGACGTGAATTATTGGAAAACACAAGTGAACGAAGATACTTAACGGACATTGTTGACAAAGTTGTTGGTAAACATTGTTGCAACAAAGTGATCACTAAGTGTTGTGCTCCTTCTCCTGCTCCAACTACTCGCAAGCTTGCAGCTTCATCAACAACTAGTTCTGCCTCTGCTCTTTCTCCTAAAGCTAGCAAGGCTTCTCCGAAATCGAAGTCTCCTAAATCTAAAGATAGCAAGTCATCTCCTAAATCTAAAGATGGTAAGTCATCTCCTAAATCTAAAGATGGCAAGTCATCTCCTAAATCTAAATCTAAAGACAGAGACTCAAAGTCTTCATCCAAAGCTAAGGCTCCTAAGTCTGCTGCCTCCAACTCCAAAGCTAGTTCTAAATCCAGAGCTGCTCAAGCTCCTAAAGCCATGGGTAAGAAGACTACTGTATAAGAAGGATTAATGAAGAGTAGTACTATTTATATAATCTATATCTAAGTATTCAAATAAGTGGACCACTGAAAATAATATTGATCTATATTTATAATGTGTTATTTCTTTAGGAGTGATGTCCACATTAGTTGATTTTTTTTTGTTCTTTTTGATAAATTTTTGTAAATGTGGATAGATAGATTAACTGTCCACATATTTTTATTTTCTTTTATTTTTTTGGGGGTGAAAATGTAATTTTCGATTTAAATAAGACAGACATTTTCTTGAATAATAAATATTTACACGAGTATGTGTATATTAAAATCAAATATTTACTTGTATGCAGAGCAACATGAATAAGTACTTTTAATAAGGGCTTGAGTTTAGAAGAGCTTTAAAAGTTTTTAAACGACTACAAAATATATATTCCCATTTTACATTGAATTATAAAAACCAAATGTCAAACTAACTTAACCATAACTGAATTCTTGTTTATTCAAAAAATAAACACCTTTTTATTAAACGTATAAATTAAAGCAAATACATGTATACGAGATTCTTTACCAAAAAAACATAGTTAGTTTTGATTACAAGTAATTATTCATAATTGAACTGATTGAGTACTGAAACTATTTCGGGTTTATTTTTGTTCATATTTCAAGTATCCATTTAGAACTGAAATAAAGAGAACTCAACCGAATTTTAGTCGGTATATATTTATATAGTTATCACATTTTTAAAACCGAAAAAATCAATTGGAACTAAACCGTAGAACAAATGACTCCAAATAGTTATAAGTATATAACTATATTGGTGATTCTGATTACATATATACCATACACAATGAATTGTAAGAGTACTATCCAACCTTAAATCACTCGATAGTCTCAAACTTCTTCAACCTCAATTCGGGAAACTGAAGTAACCACACAAAACACTCCAATGAGCACGAATATGTGCATATAAAATCAAACATATATATACAGAGCAACATGAATAAGTACTTTAAGGTTTGATTACTTCTTCATAACACAAGAAGTAAAACATCCAATACTACGAATGAAGCAAGAATAAAAACCAAGTTTTGTCTTTAAAACTCTAATCGCAAAACGTCTTTTGGTCGTACCTTGACGCACCTCCAAAACCCATTGCTTAGCTGACTCATTCACTCCTTTTACCGACGTCCTAAGCTTCTCTTTGAAACTGAAACTCTCAGATCCCATCAAGTCATAGCTTGCCAATACGACTCGTCTTCTGTCTCGATAACATTTCCTAGAGTAATCTTCGTTCTGGTCATCGTTAGGTAGCGATACATAGGCGTACATGTATGTTTGTTCTGACATCATAAATGTAATAGAACGTAAGAAGAGCAATGAAGATTGAAGCGTATGCTTATGTTTTCTATATATTACTTTGTTTATATATGTGTATGAAAGGGAATGTTGGGTGAGATTTTGGTTGAACAATTAAAGAATATGTGTGTTTTGACAGTGGTTGGTGACTATGTTGCACCAAATATGGAATCTCATGTCATTTGGTGATCTTATGCATCATGTTGCAGCATATCGTAAGCCGCCATGTAACTTGTCATTTGGATTTTAAAATCTTAACTTAACCACTAACGACAGTGTAAAATGACATATATATATGCAATAAAACCTAAAAATGTTCATTTGTAGGGATTTTCTTTAGAATTCTAATTTTATGGAATCATGCATAAGTTTTTTTTTTTTCAAAGTCAGATATTACTATTGGACCACAATGGACGGTTCATTAGCCAAATTCCTATAAAAACTTTTGTGGGCAGTGGAATTCGATCCCTGATTGTATATGTGCGTCTGCTTTTAGTGGACTTACCAACAACTATTGGAGTAAAGACAACTTGCGAATTATGCATAAGTTTAAAACGTTTGGATTATAAATTGATTCTTATTAACATTAAATTGGCCCAGCCATATAAGAATCAAAGCCTAGTGAAGTAAGAAGACTCGAGATCCGGAAGTAAAATGAGTTGGAGCTCGTTTGAATAAGAACATCAAAGCGGAAAAGGGGTAAGAAGTGGAGGTAGAGAGAGATCATGGAAAGAGTCTTGAAAGAGAATTTCAGACCAAAAAATTATGAAACTGAGGTATAAGAACAAAAGAGTTCGACAAAGAGAAGACACAAAATCATTACACAAAAAAAGATAGACTACCTTATAGATATTTACTCACTGTATTTAGGAGTTCAGTATCAACAAAGTCACTTATTTCCTTATGAAAGATTTGCTCCGATCCAATTACTTTCTAACATAAGTTCCAAATCAATATTCGTGAGTTTCAGTATCAAGAGTTCATTTTATCGACAAATAGATTGATAAGGTCTGATCAATAATTTAAATACTTTATATATCAAACTTTTAACAATATCACGGAAAAACCCAGGTTTTCAAAATATAGTATAAAAAGCAATAAAAATATATTTAACAACCGGCGTATCAATAAAATACACTAGATTACAGTTGGTCTAGCAGATAGTTGTATATAATGTATTTAAACACTAGTCTAATAGCTAAGGGTCTGATTGGTAAATCCTACAACAGCTCTGTAGAGCCATAATATTTTCAGAGCACTTAATTTTTTCTAATCAGGCTTTGCTCTGGAACTTGTCCAAAGCCATATTTTTATGAGAGCACTAAATCTTTACCAATCAAGCTTTACACATAATTTCTAAATCCAGAACATTGTTCCTTTTTTTTTTGCAGAGCAATTTTTTGGCTTTGCAAAGCCAAAAACTCAGAGCACTTATGAGCATGATTGGTAAGAGCTGTAGCTTTGAGTTTTTTGCTGTAGGATTTTAAGTTGTATATTTTTTGGCGGTAGATTTTCTGCTGTAGGATTTTATTTTTGTAAAGCTCATAAATTTTGACTCTAGAATTTTGGCTTTCTACAGCCAAAAACATTTTATAAATAAAAAATTGCTTTATAGAGTAATGAAAGCCAAAAATAAGCCTAAAGCATGATTGATATAGGTGTTGACTGGCTACCGTTTTTAGAATAGTTTTTGGCTTTTGTTTCTCAAAAACTATAATTTTAGCTAGTCATGTTTTTGAGAAACTAGTTTTTAAAAATTTTAAAAACAGTTTCTACAAGAACAAAACATTCATGATTTTAGTTTTTCTGTTTTCCTTAAAACTAGGAAAACTAGTTTTTACAAAACTCACGTTATTTTGGCTAGAAACCAAAAACCGGATTTTTGAGTTTTTGAAGACTAAAATCTATTAACAAAAATCAAAAACTAAAAATTAAATCAAAAATTGAAAACCAAAAACCAAAAAATATAATCTAAAAACCAAAAACCAATTCACCATTCATGACCATAGGTTTAAGACTTTTGAAAATTTTTTGTTTTCTAAATCAACCAAAAGCCATTACCAATCACAACTTATATTTTAGGTTTAAAAAATTTCTATAGCACTCAAATATACAAATACATCCAAAAAACCTACAATTATTATTCTTCAGCTAAAAAACAAAAGCTACAATCTTACCCATCAGCCCCTAAATTTCTGTATAATTTATACGGTACTAATTAATGAACTAAGTCACTTTGCTTTGTTGTACTTAATTGTTTAAAAGAAAATAGCTCATTGGAAGAATTTCAGAATTATTATTGCATCAGAAAACTGAAAAATTTTTGGAAGATTGAAGATGAGATTGCCACATCATTGGCGAGTCATTCGAGAAACTTTCTTTCTTATTTGGTATACGAATACTAAATGGTTGCTTCTTTGTGAATGTGATCCTCTCTCGACCATCATTAGTTTACTCAGTGATCATGCATAGATTCCTTGTTAAGCTCTCTTCTATTTCTTGTTCTAATCAACTAAGAAGCTTGAAGAATCAGCGTCTGATTTTCCCACTACTACCTTCATCAAATTCTTTTACCACTTCTGGGTCTCCTTTGAGTCCCTCAATTCCTGCTAATCCCTTGGTTCCTCGATTTGGGTATTCAAATTCGACCGAATTGTTTCGAAATTCGCAAACTTTAAGCTCAAATTCGAGGACTTTAGGAATAAATGGGAGTAGTAGATGTATCTGCAGTGAAGCTGGACGAGAGTCGATAGAGTATGATGTTTTGATTGTTGGAGCTGGACCAGCTGGTCTATCTGCTGCTATACGATTGAAACAATTGTGTCAAGAGAAGAACACTGATCTATCAGTATGCGTTGTTGAGAAAGGAGCAGAAGTAGGTTAGTGTTTCTCTTTTCTCAAATTATTAATCTTGCAGTTTTCTGGTCTCTGCTTCACTTGGATTCTTCTTTTGTACTTAACTGGATTTTCAAATGTATAGGAGGACACATCATATCTGGGAATGTTTTTGAACCTGTGGCACTTGATGAACTTCTTCCACATTGGAGACAAGACAATGTATGCTCTTTGTTAAAGAAGAAACGGAATGCTTATTTGGAAGTAAGAGAATTATTAATATCTTTGTTGCTTCTTGTTTTGTCTGTTTGTAGGCTCCCATTGACACTCCTGCATCTTCTGATAAATTCTGGTTTTTGACGAAAGATCGTGCAATTTCACTTCCTTCTCCGTTTGATAACAAGGGAAACTACGTTATTAGGTTGGTTTAGACTGAACATTTTTCCACTTTTTATGTCAACTGTAAGTTTTGTATTTTGGTGTTCATTTAACAAGTTTATTTGTTTGGTTTTTGCTTGTATACAGTTTGAGCCAATTGGTGCGTTGGCTAGGAGGAAAAGCTGAGGAGCTAGGAACAGAGATATATCCTGGGTTTTCTGCTAGTGAGGTAATCTCGTGCTTTCACTTGTTTGTAATTATTAAAGGTCATTTGATGTTTCCTATAGCGGAGGTTCTTTTCAGGTGTTATATGATGCAAGTGGTAAAGTTGTTGGGATTGCAACTAGAGATATGGGAATATCCAAAGATGGTTCCAAGAAGGAGACTTTCCAGCCAGGTGTTGACATAAAAGGTATGTGTATTGTTTGCTCTCTCTCATTATTTATTCTATAGGCTTCACTTGTACTAAGATACCTGCTTACAATACATAGGGCGAGTTACACTATTTGCAGAGGGATGCAGAGGATCATTATCCGAGGTCAGAAGCACCTTGATTATGAGATGTACACACGATTTGCCTGCATCAAGTCCTGATGCTTATATTACTTTAATCTTTGCAGAGAATAATCAAAAAGTATAAACTAAGAGAGGAGGTTAATGCACAACATCAGACATATGCTCTGGGAATCAAGGAGGTAACTACTTTTATCCTCGGTCTAGTTGTTACTTGAAGCAATTTTTGATTTTACAATTAGTTTGAAACATTGCTAAACAATACTTTTCTTTTCTTCTACTCATAAGCTTTGGAAACTGAATCAGAGGTTTGTAACATCTCTATAGAATATATGATCATACTTTCTTTAGGGTTGGAAATCCCAATAGGTCATTTTAGTTGCTGATACTTTGACTTCAATAGGTCTGGGAGATAGATGAAAGTAAGCATAACCCCGGAGAAGTTGTTCACACATTGGGTTGGCCTTTGGATCCCAAGACATATGGAGGTTCTTTCTTGTACCACATGAAAGATAGACAGGTAACTCATTTCTCCCTTGGAAGATCCTTGGTATAGTTAAGAGAATATCACCTCATCTCCTCTCAGTGATATCTATAACAATTACATAACTTACCTTTCAATTAAGGTATCTCAGTTAAGAGTTTTTTCCAATCAAACAGGTTGCGCTTGGCTTGGTTGTTGCCTTGAATTATCACAACCCTTATTTGAATCCGTATGAGGAATTTCAGGTATGTCAATTTCTCATAACAGTAAGACTACTAACTGGTTACTACAAATACATTTCTAATAAGCCAATTAAGAAGTTTGAAGAATAATATCATTTTATCCTACAAACAGAAACTCAAACACCATCCTGCCATTAAACGCATCTTGGAAGGTGGTACTGTGCTTCAGTATGGAGCTCGTACTTTAAATGAAGGTGGTTTTCAGGTGAGTTGACATTTCATCTCTTTAGATATAACTGGTGTGTTGAGTCTTTAAAAGCATAACAATTTCCACTCTTGGAGTACCATTTTCTAAAACGACAGAAGTAGGATACAATTTATATGGCATGTTATAACATATTTGAACTTGATGCTAGTAAAATTTCAGTCCATTCCCTATCCAGTTTTCCCTGGAGGAGCAATAGTTGGATGCTCAGCTGGTTTTCTTAATGTACCCAAGATTAAGGGAACACATACCGCAATGAAATCAGGTCACAATTCTTCGATAAAATATGGTTTTCTCATTGACTCATCATAGAATTTTTATATTGATTTCATCAATATCGTATAGGAATGTTAGCAGCAGAGGCTGCATTTGGTGTACTTCTTGAAGGCTCAGATATGAACACATACTGGGACAATCTAAAGGGTTCATGGGTGTGGAAAGAGCTTTACGCATCTCGAAACTACCGTCCTGTTCGTAATATCGTGAATATATATCACTGCATATAGTTTCTATTGAATTGATATTTCTTGGAAGATAAGATCTTAATCTCATATACTTGCAGGCATTCGAGTATGGGTTACTCCCTGGCTTGGCTGTAAGTGCTATGGAACAGTAAGAGCCTGCATTGGTTTTCTTATTTTGCCGTGTTATATATAATCATTCTTTTTGCTACAACTGAACTGTCTCTGTTTGATTATGCAGCTATGTACTGAAGGGAAAGGTCCCTCACACGCTCAAACACGGGAAAGCAGACCACGAAGCAACAGATGTAAGTATACAAACACTAAAACAAACCATCACTATTTCAACTATACTCCAATCAAAAACCATCCAGTGAACACACTGACACTGATAAAAGCACAACTAATTTCCGGCTACACCTCTATGCAGCTTGCTCACAAATGCAGGCCGATTGATTATCCAAAGCCAGATGGTGTTTTATCGTTTGATGTGCCAACTTCTTTATACAGGTTTGTTCCATGACACGAACTACAATATCTTTATAATGTTAATGTACTTCTATGGTATTTAAATGATGATGATAACAGGAGTAATACCAATCATGATCATGATCAACCATCTCACTTGCGTTTAAGGGATCCCAAGATTCCAGAAAAGGTGAACTTTCCAGAGTATGCTGCACCAGAGTCACGTTACTGCCCAGCCCGTGTCTACGAGTAAGAACTTAGCTTTTTCTCTCCCCATATGCAAGATCTATAGATCCTCAAACAGGATACTCATCCCGGTTTGTGCATTGATTCAAAACACATAAAAAAGATATGTCGACGATGAGGAAGGTAAACCAAAATTGCAGATCAACGCTCAAAACTGTTTACACTGCAAGGTACGCATCACTTGTAGACTTTATGTCCTTATGTATCCATGCCAATTGATTAATTTTGAAAAAACTTAAATCGTTTTGTTGAAAGGCATGTGACATCAAAGATCCAAAGCAGAACATAGAGTGGACAGTGCCTGAAGGTGGTGGGGGCCCTGCTTATTCCCTCATGTAGTTTCCAAGGTTTCAGTATTCAACGAACCTCTCACTTAACCGACAAATAAATGAAGCTATAATTGTCTTCGTTTTGTCAATAGAAATGTATGTAAGCAAATACCGTATCGTTTGTTTAAACGTTTCACTTGATATTAATGGACATTGGGCAGACGGAAGTACATTGGAAAAGTTGCTTTAAAAGACCAAAAATGAAAATAAACTTAGATTTCTCGATTGAAATATCATCATCATGCAAAGGGTTTGTTTTGTACAGCCTTTTTATCTAAATACCAGAAAGCAACATTCTAACGAAGAAAAAAGAAAGAAAGATGAGCTAAGAGCGTTTGGTTGCGTCAGTAGTACTCAGACTGGTTCGTACACTTGCGTCATCTTACTAAAGCACTCTCTTGATCAGGCAAAGTTTTACTGTACAAAACGGGCTTGTAACTCTGGGAATCAACACCTACACAGTTTCATAACAAGTATTGAGTTAGCGGCTTCAATTCAATTTACTTATCTCCAAGCTCACAAAGCACGCAATTCACAAAGCAGGTCTGTTATTCTTTAGTTTGTTTAAGAGGTGGGTAACGATAAGAGTGTATACGTATCATCAGATTGTTCATCTGAGTATTTCTCGGACAGCATAGCAGATACTGTCAAAATTGGATATCTGGGATCTGGACCACTTTGTATGCTCCTTAATGATTGCAGTCACAGTGAGTTGCAGACACTGTAGAAGAAGAGTAACTTCTATCTTTTGTATCGAAGGAGAGTTTAGCAAGCTAAAGAAACGGTGGTTGATTTCTATATATGCAGTTATATATCCTAATCAGAGAGTATATTTCTTATCACATTTACGAAATTTACAAATTCAAGGTATGCCAATAAGCAACTGTTCGTACACACACACTCCATTGTAGTTGCAAGAAAACCAAGGGGATTCAAGAGATAGCAAAATTTACATGTAATAAGAATAATATTCGAGTAGATGTTATGTATGTATACTCCTAGAGTCGATTCACGGAAGAATTAAATAAAGAAGTACTACCAAAGTAGACATCACAGAAAATGCAAGCAACACAGGAAAAATGTAAATATCTACATATATATATATATGTTCACCAAAGCAGTTCTACGTTCTTTTTCTCGAAAAGTTTCATGTTCCCTATATAAAAATGCAGATTAATGCTTCATATTTTTAACTCAGCAGAAATGCAAGAAGATTGCAAGGAAAGCAACAAAGAGGACACATGCTTTGTCGTATGCGAATAAGAAAGAATCAGACAAGTATGTAAATAGGGTTTATGCTCATTAACTAAGTAATCAAGCAGAGCGTTGAAGATAGAGATAATTACCTTGAAGATTGTGATGGCGAGTTGAGCTAGTTTTAAGGTCCCTGTCCAGCCGGATTACCTGAAGACTGTTGTGGCTGCTTCTGCTGTATCTGAAGGAGAAGCTGTGCTGCTAACTGTAGTGTTGACTGGTATCTCTGGTTCTTATCAACCTCCCCATCTGTTGTACTTTGACCAGCGCCGAGCTGCAACTGTTGTGCTTGGCTTTGTGGCTCTAAGTTTGCCTTGTCAGCTGGTGGTTGCATGGCAGCTTGAAATTGGGAACGATTTAAATTATGTGTCTGATTAGTTGCTACACCCTGATAATTAGCTTGCTGATAACTTGGAACCGAACCATAGTTTTGGTTTGGTATGGCAGCTTCTGGTTGGTATTGCTGAGTCATGGGCTGAGAAACAGGAACATTTGCCGAACTCTGAGTGTACATACCATAACTGTTATGAGGCATATTGGGAGACAGCTGAGGTATGTTAACAGATTGGCCTTGGTATTGCATGTTGCCATGGACCATTCCACTAGAGTAGTTGGGGTTGTTTGAAACCGGAGTGTAACGCGGAGGAGGAGGAGGTAGTTGCCCGGCTGGGGTGTATTGATTTCCATATTGTTGGTATGACTGATTGGTGGCATCATGGGTTGTTTGTGAATCTCTTTTCCAAGCTTGGGATGGTGTTTCTCCATTGTACACTCCATTGGATTGAGGTACTGTGGAAACAACCGTTGAAGTGCCTGACATATGTTGTTGACTCTCGGGGACTGCAGGTTGCGAAGTAGCAGGGAGAAAAGATGCCAGAGTGGCTAAAAGCTCTGGAGTTAAACTAACACCACCTTGAGACGCTGCATTGTTAGCTATTCTGACAGGCTCGCTAAACGATGGTTTTGAAGGAGCTGCCAACTGCTCTGGTGCACCCCTATTGTAATTATCCCTAGGAGGATATAAACTGTGACTGGCATTTGCAGGTGAATCCCGGGCTTGATCCACATAGGGCAGAGGATTAGACTGAGATTCTTGTCTGTATGATTCTGTAACAGGAACAGCTGGTGGGGGCAACTTGAGAACAACACCATATAGCCGTTCTTGACCAGACACTTTGAGTACATCAGTTAAGAAATCTGATGGGGGCACCAAGAATAAAGTTGTTCCATCATCTAATTTGGCAACACCAGCCCGATTTTTTGAGCCAAGGTAGCGGAGAAATTCTGTGTAAGACGCAAAATCTTCTTCACTGTCTGGTAAGAAGAAAACGATCTCAAATCCAATGGCTTCGGTGTAATGTTTGGCAAGCATATCTAAACCAGTTCTTGCTGAACAATTGACGACCTCAGGGCTATATAACAAATTAAAATTAAACCAAAGTCAGTAATTGAAGGTAAAATGTCGTCAGTTAAATGCATCAGCACCACACAAATCAACGCATCTCAAAAACTATACAAGCAACCGTTAACCTAAAAATTTACAATTTAAACTAATGACCTCCAACTTCCATTGAGAGTGAAAAGGATATGGTTCTCTCTAAAAAATGTAAGCAATTGAAGGGTTAAAAAAATGCGTGCAAATGATACTCACAGTTTAGTTTCAATCCCCTTTCCAATAGGTACACAACGAGCACAACAGACAGGAGTTCCACCTTTGGCAATCATTCCTCTCCACATGTAATCAGAATCAGGGTAACCACGGATAGGCCTAGCTGAAGAACGCCCAAATGACCTCTCGTCTACACCCATTGGAGTAAAACCGTCCACCGATCCATCTCTTCTGGGTCGTTTACTTTCTCTGTCCAACTGAGAAGGATCATATCCTTCCCAAGAACCAGGGTTTGACCTCGTAGGGTGCCTCATACCGTGTGCAGGAGATGGGAGGATTCCATGTCCTGTTGGAGATGGGAGTATTCCACTTCCATTTGGAGATGGCCTCCTCCAGTTTGGCTCCTTACCTACAGCGTCATTGTATTCCACACCATTATATGAACGCTCATTGCTACCTCTGAAAGGCCTCATCGACCCAGGGATTCCAGTAGAATGAGGAGAAGATACAAATGAAGGATCATTGATAAACATATCTGGCCTTGACCGTTTCACACCAGAATAAAAAATCGTATCATCTTCCTCAAGAGGCAGCTCCTCGTTCGAGTACGTAATTGTGATTCTTGGATCCTTGAATAACCTCCCCTGTAGCCCTTCCTTGGCACGGCGAGCTTCCTCCACACTTCTAAACTCCACAAGTGAAAAATGCCTTGATGGGTAGCTTTTTTTCCGCTCAATCTCCCCAAAGAGTATCATTGCATTGTGTAGCATTTGCTCATCTATCTGAACAGTAGAAGGGTACCCAATCCACAGAACCTTACTTGGCGGGACATCTCCTTGACCATCATCATATGACTGAGGATACTATACGAATATAACAAAACATCAACGCCAATTAACACATATAACCAGCAACAATGAAACATACTATTTTCAACAACTAAGACTAACCTGCTGTTTATAATTCATATTGCCGTTTCTGTTATTGCCAGAGCCAGCCCATTGTTCCTAAAGATAAAGAAAATGTAACTCGGTTTCAGAATAAAACAGTTAATAAGACACTACCATTAAATAGAGATATTGTACAAGTTCAATGAAAAATCGGTTGATTCAAGTAAATACTGCTCCTAGGTACATAAGAAAGATCTCAGCCTTAGAAGTCTGACGCAAACCATGAAACTAAACAAAGATGGTTACTAAAGCGTTCTCATAAGTATAAACGAAATGTTACAAGCGTGCTTACTTTTCTTGGTGCTTGTGACCGAAGAAAATCAACACGCAAATAGCTACCACCCATTCGCTTTCCATTCATGCTCTTAGCCTGTAAGGCATCATCCATCTCATAATAATCAATGAAAGCTGTCTTGCGCTCTCTAAGAAACCTAAAATCCTCGATCTTCCCAAACTTGCCGAACTCTTCCTCCAGGTCATCCTTTGAGACACTTGGGCTGATTCCACCCACCCAAAGACTCTTACAAGGTTTTGCCTGTAACAACAAAAGTTACATAAGATCCCGATATAATAATACCCATACAGGTTGTCATGAATAGAGCTTCTAACGATCAAGCATTAAACATCACGGATATTAAACACACAAATAATTCTACATGACACCATTTCATATTAACTGCTATCCTAAACTAACAACATATCAGCACGGAAACCACATCATCTTCCTCAATTGATCAGTGTTAAGAGTTTCTCTTGACTAAACACACACTTTGTCTGCAGGAGAAGCATGTCAACCCCAAAATGGCAAATCATTAGCTTTTTGTGCAAAGCATTCTTGTCTTTGTCATTGCACAATTGCCGGAGTCTCAAATAAACACATCCTTTGACAGTCACTCAACTCAAGCCGGCAAGATTGAGGATAGATGAGTTGACTCATGGTGAAAGATTGCTTTTGGTGAAATGCCTACTGGAACGACCACGCAATTTGTCTTACTGTAGCCAAAACAAACCCAACACTGATATGTCCAATACCAGATTATCAGGACTCTAAATTCCGAGATTTTTTCCGCCAAAACAATTCCCCAAGTGCAAGTATTAACATCTCGAGTATCGCCACACAATTTGGAATTTGCATGAAACTGAAATTTTCGAATTTCTTATCTGTTTGGCCGATGAGACATATGCTTGCTTCCAAATTTTCACCTAGCATATTTTACCTTTGCGAATTTCTGAGTGATGTACGCAATTCATTCATACTTAAGCTTGTGAGATTAAACATCTGGTCGGACTACTCAACGCAGATACAAATCTGAGGAACAATACTGCAGATGGAAGCAACGATAAAAGACAAAACATGTGTTTGATGTTTCTTTTGCAGCTTATTCGAACGAATTATGTATGCTTTGCCATCAAGCTCTCTGTTCTCGAGTTTGATTAAGGCTTTGTAGATAAAACCATAGTATTTTCGGAATTGCGTTTCTCTCTAAGATCCAATCAGAATTCGCTGTCAGGTTGGAAATCACAGATAATAGACAAAAAAAAATCTAGGGTTTCGATTTTGATTTGTACGAGGAGAAAAAACTCAGATTCAACAAGGAAAAAAGGATTTGAACTATCGAAGTTGTCTGAATGTGGAGTATAAAGTCGCAAAAACAGTGTAATCTTTGTTGATAATTGAAGTTAAGGAACAAAGAACGATATAATAAACCTAACGAATCAAAGAGATAAGAACAAACCGGTCGAGCGTATTCGATTTTAATCTGACTCCCATTCAAATTTGCTCCTTGAAGAGACTCTTTCGCTGCGACAGCTTCCTCCACACGTCTGTAGTAGATAAACGCAAAGCTACGTGAAGAATACGCCGTGATTCTATCAATATCGCCATATCTTCCGAATAACTCGGTCAGATCTGACTCTGTCGTATCCGTCGTAAGACTACCAACCCAAAGATTGTTCGATTTGAAACCAGAATCATCGCCTTCACGTGCTCTCATAGCTGACGCCATCGGATTTGATAATTTAGTAATCGTAAGGATCCAAAATGAATCCCCCAAATTGATTGGGATTCTTTTTACCTATGGGATATAGAGATTTTCGATATCCACGAGACGTAAACGAGATATGAATTGTGCGATGAAGCAATTGATAAATTGAAAAGGAGTGATTCAGAGAGAGATTGAGTATTCAAAGCCCTACCTATCGAGAGGAGAAGAAAACCCTAGAAAAAGAGTTCGAAGAAGATAAAGAGAGAAAGAGAGGCCAGAGGAAATCGAAGCGGTGGTTCTTAAAGCGATGTTATTTACTTAAATATTTATTTATTTCCAATTTTGGAATCCGAACCAAAACGGTGCGTTTTCGTTTACTAGTAATAGTCAAGGCAAAATTTGTATGTAAGCGTAATTAAATATCACTCATTACTCAAGATTACATTCTGAAATCAGGATTCTGAAAGCATATTGTTTGTATAAGAGAACTAATTAATTGCGGTTAGTAACTGGAACTGTTGAATTCATATCATGGACTTTGGAAGCTTCACATGAAGATTGGTTTAGATGAAGTATCAGAAACAGGCATAACCATCTTTTTAAGAACAGTTAAGCCTTCGATGAAGATCCGGGCTAGGTGATACAGCTCAAACTCGTATTGCTCGTAAATGAAGAAGGCAGTGAACGAGAATGACATAACTGTTCAGCAAATCGTATAGACAAATTGTTATGGACAGGAAGAATTAGAAGTTCTGAATCATGTTTATAAAGATCTGAAAACAAAAGCTGTTTAGTAGAGTACCTGTGAAAACAAATGCTGCCACTGAACGTGCTAAGATCAGTCTGAGGAGATATAGCGATCCCGCAATCTGTTTTTTATTTAGGGTGTTTGAGGAAACAAGAGAAATGAGGTATCTTTCATGGTGCATGAGCATGAGAAAAGTATGTAAAAGAGTAGAATTGTACCTTGAGAAACTTGATCCAGTCTCCTCCTCTGCTTAAGGATTTAAAACTGCGAACTCCGTGGTTCCACACAACAACGATTTCTCTGCTAAGATCTCTCACAGTGGATTCTGATATCTCAAATCTCCACGGAGGTATTCTCTTGACTTGATACCCAAAACTGTCAATATAAGCAAATTTGTCACTTAATTGCATATAGGTTTCAAAAGAGAAACATTTATACATGGATGCATCATGGTTTTGCTATGAATCAATACTTACATCTTTGTCGGCACAAAAGCGAGTCCATAGAGAGCAACAGCCGATAAAAATAGAAGTTGTGCTGCAGATGAAGTAAATGTGTTTCCAGAGAAGACGAACCAGTAGTATAACAAGTTGAGGAAAAGAAAATAAACGAATGTTTTCTTCTCGTTTCTCCACAACAAGATGTCTGCAACTGCATGAGAACATAGAATAATATTTAAGTCTATATAGATTAAAGTTAAATGCTTGCTTTGAGTAGATTCACTTAAAGAGTTGATTATATATGCATGAAATAAAAGTTGAAACTGCATAAGATCACAGGCCTGAAGTAGAAACTTCAGCAGGTTTTAACATCTAAAAGCAAGAGATCTAAGTTGAGAACATGCATCGTCATATCCATAGCTAAACAAGACACGGGACTGAAAGCCATATTACTGTATACATATACCAGATCACTTAAAAAGGGACATTATGATTGTTAATAGGAAGATGGTTCTAACCTTTTCCACAGCCAAGAAGCTGATCTGCACTAGATTGAGCAAAAGTGTCATCGGATTTGTCAAGATCCCGAGAGAACCACTGAAGGGTTGATGCAATACCATCCTACAAATTGAACATGAAAATAATGTCTCCAAGGATTCTATCAAGCAGCTGAATATGTAAAAAGGTTTTACCCAAATTAAACTCACTTCAAGTGTCACTACAGGTGTGTAACCAAGATACTTCTTAGCTGCATTGCAGTTAAAAGTTCTCGTTGAGGAAGCAAACAGAGCAAACTGATGAGCTGTGTCATAATTACTCCTAAGGCCCTCTTGTTCTTGTATCCATTTAAGAAGTGAGAATACGAGCAAAACCAGCCGAGCAGGAAGTTTAATGTATGGTCTACAATTGAAGAGAAGAAAAATATCAAAGTCAGGTACACCAGAAAATTAGCTCTAAGGGTGTGAAATTTTTCAAAATGATCAATATTTCGGAAATTTGAGAATAAATAATATACAACCATTACAGGATACAAAATGTCAGCGAATCACCATGTAGATAGTTAATAACTTAATATACATCTAAATGGTCACACGAAGCAGTTCCACTCGATAAGGTAGTACATGAAGATATCTATCAACATTAAGAAAAGATCTTATCCAGTAAAATAGGAAGAAACTATTTGGATTCACCTTGGGTATCCCAGACCTTCAACTATGCGACTTACAAAGTCCCAATATCTGATTGGCTTGAGGTTAGTAATAAAAAATTCCTGCACAGAGTCAGCACAAAAAAAAGCTTCATCACAGATAAAGGTCATATGCTTTCAAGATTGATAGTTGAATTCCATCTGCGAAAAACACATGCCTCAGGGTTACCTTTCCAGCTACAAATTCCGTCTGCGAATCTAATGCTTCTGCAGCGCATATATGTGCATGAGAAACGTTCTCAGAGTAAGTAAAATCAGACATATTTTCCCCACTGCCGATTATAAACTGAAGTTTAAAAACGAAGCCAGTCATTCCCCATAAAAGAAAGAGATATACAAGTATGCATCAAGCTCACGGAATATGCCATCCAAAGGTAAAACTATCAGGTATCATAAGATGAATATATCAATGCAACAATGGAGAGTAAATTATCTTAAGACCTTTGCATATCCGTATTTGGCTAGATTCACGAGGAAAGGTACAAACTCCGTGTCACCAGGTCCAAATACGATGCTAGAGCGAAGTGCACAAGTTAAGAGACCATCATGGTTGTTAGCAAATTTGACCAATGCTTCCGCTTGAGCATTGAAGTCTGTCAACATGGATTGGAACTGCAACAGAATCAGAACAAAAACAGATATCATCTCTGAACAACAACAAAATCAATATCCAACTAAACAATCATGCTCAGGTATTACCTTCAAAGGACGTATCAAGGATTCGTCACCATCACGTATAGATTGGTAACCATCAAAAACAACATCAGCAGTACTGTTGTAAATAAGTTTTCTGACTCCAGTCTCACGACAGGCAGAAATCACATTTCTTGTACCTATGAAGGGTCAAACAATTAGACCTTTCTAAATCGATTCTCCACCCAAGTTTACTGATTTAATGAAAAACCATCTTGAAGTGACTAAGTACATTACCTTGAACTATAACCTTGTAGCATTCAAAGTAATCAAGAGAACGTAAATCAGTAGCTCCCATATAAAATACAACATCAGAATCCTCAGTAACTGCAACAAACAACT
The DNA here is from genome assembly GCA_900406435.1 of Lepidium aucheri. Lineage (NCBI taxonomy): Eukaryota > Viridiplantae > Streptophyta > Magnoliopsida > Brassicales > Brassicaceae > Lepidium > Lepidium aucheri. Next base: position 56,308 of record OVBA01000139.1, on the reverse strand, counting down.
ATATGATGTTACACCATCACTCAAATCAGAACCCAATAACCCATATCCAAAAATTCTCTCACACAGCATTTTCACAGAAACCAAACACGGATCCGTCTCACGCCCATGTCTAATATAGTAAAAGCATTAACAAGAAGATAACCTTTAACGATCTGAGGTTTATCACGAACATCGACGCAGTGATAAGAAGCGAGGCCAGAGGAAAGAGCATGTTCAAGAACCAAATCGGATTCGTCAGTATGGAGTGTTTGAGCAGAATCAGCGACTCGGACTATCCAGTTTCCAAGTCGAAGCAATCTGGCGACAAGTGATCGACCAATGAACCCTCTTCCGCCAAGGACGACACAAGTCTTGAGTGTTGAATCACCATGAACGGCGTCTTCCTCCATTGTTATCGCCGAATAAAAATCGCACGAGTCAACTCAGAGAAAAAAGCCGAGTCGAGATGGATCAGTGCAGAAAAAGCTGACTAATGTTAAAGGGGTTGCTTGGCGGGCAGATCCAATGCTTGCAACCTCTCCACATCCAATCGCAACCAAACCTTTTAGCGTTTTCTTTCATTTATTCTTTATTCTTCGGCCGTGCAGTGTATTTATTTATAGTGTAATTTAATATTCACGCTTTATTGCAATAAACATATTACACACACATTATGGGACCCCAAGAAATTATAGTCTTTTATTTAATTTAATTTTTTTCATAACAATTAGAACCTAATTGACAAATCTGATAACACTTAGTCAAGTGGTAAGACAGACGCATATGCACAACTGAAATCGAATCTCATTGTCTATAAAATTTATATAAAAATTTGACTAATGGGTCGGCCTTTATAATTCATATTGATATTGCCGTTGACAAAAAAAAAAATAATTGACAAACTTTATGCATAATTAAACCCCAAATATGAAAGGCAAATACAATTTGTTCGAGTTGAATTCGAGTGAAAAAACAATAACCACTTGATCATAACAGTTCTATTAACTAGATCAATAATTTTTTTTCTATGTTATATTGATTATGATAGAATTTCATAACCAGATAGAAATACTGTAAAATGAAAAGTATTTTTGTCTACTGGTTATCTCCTCACTAGAATTTGACTTTATGATTTGGAGTTTGGTTATAAATCATGTATTGTTGATCCAACGATTTCGTTAAAAAATAATTACTCAACTAAACATTTAAGAGTTTTTTTTATAAGATTTGTAAAATAATCATTACCATTGGGTCATTTAAGAATTAAACTTACTAAAAAATATAATAATTTATATATTTCACAGAAATTTTATAAATTATCTGTTGCTTACAAACTAATTAAAATTTTCTTAAAAATTAAATCATGGACGCACGGCTGGATCTTAGTATCTTACTGTTTTGGGGAAGTTAGATGAACCAAATCCATCAACCCACCAAACAAATGATTACAGAAGTTGGAAATTTGGTAAGCAGTTGAAGAGAGGACTAAAACGTACGTTGAAGCATAGATTACACTTGAAATAATTGAGCACCACTAAATATTTAGATTTTTCCTGTTTTGAATACAAATTCAAAAGATAAAGAGGAGAAAGCCCAAAACATATATAAAATATTTAATCTTTGCAGCTGAAGCTTTCAGCTAATCTATACAATTGTGAAAAGTGCCCAAGTTTAGAAACGATCTCTGGCTCTGTGTATACGACGTAGTGCTTCGGCTTCATTGGCTGAGTCTGGAATGTTTAACGATTTGCGGATATCTTTGTTCGATGTTCTGAGGAATGGGTTACACGCTTTCTCGACCTTAACAGTCGTTGGAATCTGAACACAAAACCCCATAGATGAAATGAAATCAGTAATGAGTTTAGAGCGCAAGAGGAGATATAAAAGAGATGAGACGTTTTACCGATGGGAGTCCTTGGCTGCGAAGATGGGCGACTCGGGTTGCATAAGACTGTAGAGTTTCATTCTTTGGTTCTAAGGATAATGCAAACTTGAGATTGCTCTGTATCATGATGGACATATAGATAGTTTACTTCAAGGAGTCGCAGAGAGTTGAACAATGTGAGATAAGAGAGTAATTATGTATGAAAAACTTACTGCTGTGTTTTCGCGGCCGCAGTATATATTTGTATCATCTGGTAAAGCAATGATTTTTTGGAGAGATGAAAGCATCTGAGACAAGCCAAAAAAAGAGAAGGATGGGGGTTATTATCGTTAAAAGAGGATAGAGCACAACAAGTTTGCTTCTGTGAAACAACTATGAAGTTAGATTATTACTCTATCCCATTTCATCTCTCTAGAAAATCTGGAATATTCTTTACTTCAGATTCATCAGATATTCTTCACTTAAGTTTAGGACGTAATTTCAATTGATGTTTACCTGCTCGGGAGTACCTTCTGAGAGGGTACCGCAGGATAAGCTATATATCAGGTCTCCTGTAAATATTGTGGCTGACCCCGGAAAGTAGAAGCTAATATGGCCTGTTTGATAATATGAAAAATAAAGAAAGTAAGACATTGCACCAAGTATTCATGAAGCTACTAGTTTTCCTACACTAGAACAATGAAAAATGAAAGCAGTTGAAAGTAATGTGTTAAGAATGAAAATAAGTTACTAATATGAGATCCATCAAATGTTTTTAAAGTTGGCAATAGTTAACTGTAGAGATATGTTCATAGTTTTTTCTGTAGAGGTATATGGCAACCACAAACCTTGTGTGTGGCCAGGTGTGTCAAGTATCCGAACCTCATGGCCAGCAAACATCCACTTATCACTATCCTTCAGAAGTATGTCAATTCCAGGAATCCGATCCTTATCCATAGCTGATCCAATTACCTGTCAGCAACATAAGTCACATAAAACACTGTAATGTATATAACAAACGCAACAACGAAAATGACAACTAAATAAAGTTGCAAAAAGAAAAGCCCCAGAAATCCATTTGTTTCTGGATGGACCAACACTTAACAACATCTCAAAACAAAACCATTATATTGTAGAGCTCAATGTTTCGTAGCAATCAGAGACAAGGAATACTCCAAAGAAACAAAAGATTATCAAGAGATGGCTAACTTTTGCCCAAAGAGCAAGAAGAAATGAAAATAAAAACAAGGTCACTCAATTTCAAGCCGAACATTGTATCCTCTTACCTTTGCTCCGTACCTTTCTTTCAATTCAGCATTCCCCCCAATGTGTTCATCATGATGATGCGTATTAAGAATGTAAGTTAAGTTCCAGTTTTTCCGGCTCAATGCCTCTATAACAGGTGCAGCCTCAGAAGGATCAACGACTCCAACCGTGCCAGTGTCTTCATCGTGCAAAATATAGGCACAGTTTTCCTTACTGCAGGGCACCTGAAACATCCCCAACAAAACAAGAAAAGACAAACCATGTATAAGTAAGCTTAATCATTTCGCAGTTTTTCTAATAGAGTTGTTTAAACCTGCAGATTCAGGATGAAAAGCACGCAAAATGAAAAGACATAAGATAAAAACGTTTCCACTGGCATAAGATACAGAAGATAAACAAAGTCATAAGAAAAAGAACCAGAAAAAGAAGTAGAGACTACTAAGTACTAACCAGTTCGATTTTTAATGAAGATGGCATGCTGGAAATGCTACAGAAATGGGTAATTTTAAGGGTTTTTCTGGCTCCACGCAATGTTTTCAGTGGCATGGATAATAACCACATTACTCCGTATAATAAGCTTTTCCTGAGGCAAAGTTGTCTCAAACCAGGCCACACGCAAAGCTGACCTCCAATCTGTTTCATGGATTCAAACAACTAATTACATAATCTGATCCAAACAGTACAGGATTGCAAACCAGAGACGTTAACACAGTCAGACCATAGAAGAATTCAATAAACGGAAACACTTAAGCCCAGCTAAGGAATCTAGAGAAATTTTCCATCATACAAACGAAGATCGATACAGTTGAAATCTGAGTTAAGAAATCTCCAGCAGCGAAATCTTAAATAATTCATCTGAATAGTACCCACCACAGAACTCAAAAACGCTAAATCTCGTACCAACCAAAAAACGAAATCGGAATTACCAATTACGAAAAGACTAAATCAAAAGGGGGAAAAGAGATAAACCCTAGAACACGAAGGAATCGAAGAATTGGTTGAGGTAGATGAAGCTTTAGAGATCATTGGCATCCTCTATCTCTCTCTCTTTCCTCCTTCTCTCTATCTCTCCGATAGATTTTGGAGAAAGAAACGAGAGAGATGATTGATTACCTTCCTCAAAAGCTCTTTGAGAGAGATTTAGCGCGTACAAAATCCTCCAGAATTTGGCCTGAGCTGTGATGACGAGTCTGCGACTTCGACAGGAAATACGTCAGAACGAGGGACAGCTTTTTTTCTTTTTTTTTTTTTTTTTTGCTTTAAGTCAAATATTTATAGCTCAACTACTAAATCCCCTCAATAAATAATTCCGTGTTATTATTATTTATATATTTAATCATCAAAAAATAAAATAAAAAATCGGAATTTAAGTTTATCATACTCGATTTCTAAATATACAAGTACTTAATTTACCACGTGCTATTAGATTAAAAATCATATATATTTTTGTATTAACCTTAATAACTAGGCTTAGTTAATTCATGATTTCTCTTTCGTCAAATATTTTAAACATACAAATAAATTTTAATTATATGTTAATTTTAGTATTAAGTTTTGTTAATATGTCAATTTTCTTCCTCTTTTGCTTGATTAGATTCATTTTTGGGTCGACCAAAAAAAATTCCATTCGGTCAAAGTTTACTATTTTTTGAAAAAGTTTGCTACTATTTTCTTTTATAACAAATTGATTAACTTGATCAATAATCTAGCCTCATCTTCTTAATAATAGTATATGTGGCAACACAGTTTTTTTTTTTTTTTTTAAATCAAACTCTGTAAAAAATCAGCATAAATGAAAATTTAACCACTTAACCAAATTAAAAATAATATTGGAACACTTAATCACATATTAAAATGTTTCGAATTTCAAAGCACTTTTTGTTTATTTTACAAATCTTTATAAGTTTTTTTTGATGCGATTTAATACTGATATATAGAAAAATTTACTATTTATATGATATTATTTTATAAAATAACTTGAATAAGACCAAATATTTGACGAGACGGCGCTATCAATTTTATGAAAATAAGATCAAAAATCAAGTTAATAATAAATGTCTGACAACAAGAAAGTAGTTCAGTAAGAGTTAGGTATATGAGCATCTTATTGAAAACAAGTTACTCACTTGTATTATTGTATAGGATCTTTACTTAATTCTCATTTTTCATTCATATATATATATATATATATATATGTTTGGCTTACGTAGCTGGTAACATTTAATATAATATGTTTCAAACTCCAAAGTATTCCTTTCAATCAAGGTCATTTTTAAGTGACTTTTGTCGTATCATATGTTACATGTATAATAAAAACATTAACATATAGTTGTGAATACATGTTTAACTCTCCAATAATTTAATGAATTTTTTATGATTAACTTATTTTCATAGTAAGAGGTAAATTATATAAAAAGTTTATTGTTTTAAGTGGTTATATTTTAGGTAACAACGAAGAGAAAAAAAAATCATAATACGTTCGTAATGTTGGAAGTATGTCTTGTTATTCATTTTTGTAAGCATTATTCCACACTAAGTGACTATATTGTCTATTTTTATAAAAATTTGGAGTTATGTTGACGACGAATTCTGTTAAACAAAATAAAAGTTGACAAAAATAGTTATACATCTCTTTTCTTATCCAAATTTAATTTTAAGATTTAGTTTGTAGATGATTTTTTATTAATAATTGCATCGACAAAACTCGATTTTTTGGTCTAATATTCATATCTTTTAAAATTTCCTTTTAATTTATTATATGTAGTGATAAAAATCGAATCTATAATGTTAGAATCAACCAAAAAGCAGGTGGTCCATTTGATTTGTCTCTGATTTAGCTTGACTCGATGGTGGTTCAAATCCCACCAATTCCTGTGGAAGCAATTTGGTTATAGATTAGGTCTTTTATCGATTTCATTAGTAAAATGAATGAGTAAGGTTGACAAAAAAAATTAGAATAATAAATTAGAGCAGGTGGTCTTTAGCCTAATGACATATAATAAATCATGTCGAAAGGATTATGCATGAATTTGGGTAATGGCCGGTCAGTTCTTGTCTATTGAAAAAACAAAGAAAAACATCATTCAAACCATACAAGTGAGAATAAGTCGGTTGGATGAACTTGTTCTGTCAATCTTAATTGCCGTTAACCTTTTAACTAAAGGTAATTAGTTTTAGTCATGATAGTTGGATTAAGCGTAAAGTATTCGACACTAATGATTTATAATTATCTCCGTTTTGATATAAAATAATTAGAACACAAGAAAAAGTGAATGTTACCGTCATAATTGTGACCGACGTGTACTTTCTCTTAAAACACTCTTTACACGCATTAAGCCAATATCAAATGTTTCTTTTGATGGTCGTTAAATTTGTACTTATAGATCGGACCAATCTAGTCTAGTGCTGAATGTATCAGTGAGTACTAAAATCTGATTCATCTAACTTGTTATAAATCTGTAGAGTAGTAATATTTAGATTGAAGTTGATTAGTTTAGAGTTGACCTAAAGCTAAGCTAAGAAATAAAGATGAACAATAAAGAGAAACTCTGGTTGGGACAAAAACTGGTCCAAAAGGCTAACAAGTGTCTCATAAAGCCCAAACTCCAACTGGAACTGGTCCCTAAAGTATGAATTGTTCTTTATTTTTCCATTGACTCGAAACAATTGATCCGCGTAACACCTTACGAAAAGGGCTTTGAAAACGACCTTTTTTCCTACAAGTATTATATAACATCAATTCTACCTAAACTAAGATATGATGCTACACTCCTCAGCCGGCAGATTATTTAGTACCACCAACTACAAACGTGGACAACTCCGATGGTCAAGCTACTGGAAACCAATCAGAGGACGAGTTCTCGCCTCTCTCTGACTCCATTGCTACTCAACTTCACTTCCCAAATGCTGGCACAATTTCGACTGATAATACAGCCAACATCTCTGTCGATGATGTCATCAACAATGGAGCCGACACATTCATGTCGGATGTTAATGCCTTACCCCAGAACTATGACAATGACCTCCACAGTCTTGAAAGGGATGACAACCAACGTCCGATGAACATAGACGAGGGGCCACTTCAAAACGGCAACTCCGATAACCGGTGAAGAAGATTTGCAGCTCTGGGCTCAGAATTTAGAATCTGTATTCGATTTTGGGCCGGATTTCCTCTCTTTGCATATCTTTTTTGAGTTGGGTTTTGTCTTATTTTATGATTATCTCCATTACTATTTATGCTGGGCCTTATATTGTTTCTTTAGATTTGGATTTTTGTTTCTCAGCTTTGTGGTTTTTTTATGGTGCTTTTGGGCCGTATAGCCGATGATTTACTGCTGCTTTGCAGCCCCTTTTGTTAGTTAATCGAAGTTTTTCTAATTTCGAAAAAAAAAAATATGATGCTACACATTTTCAATAACAATGTTAAAATCATCTAAATCTCCCAGAAATAAAATTTTAAATCTACATGTTCCTTAGTTGGAGATTTGAATCGGTTTGTATAAGATTTTTTTTTATGTGTAAACAAACAATAGAAAACAATAATGGAATTTTGACAATTCAACAAACAAGTACAAAAGAAAAGTGACCTAATCATTAAGAGCCTAATTGTTTCTCGATTACATGACTAGCTAATTCTTATCTAGTAGTTTTTGGTATAATTGCCTATCTCAATCAGTTTTGTCCGCTATGTACTTATAAGTCTTTTTTTCTTTTCTAGGTCTTCCAAATATTTTGATTCATTCATTATCTCTTAATTAAGCTGGACTGATATCTTTATTATTATATAGATCAATCTTCTCTGAATTGACAGATATTGTTTCATTATCTGGTAGCGCGCTGATTCAGCTCAGTCTATGACCCTTTTCTTGGACTGTCGTGTGTTTTTCAGGCCATTTTTTTCTTTCGACATATTTTATTTGTGGGCCTAAACCGCTTAATGTTTATCCATTAACGGTATTTAAATCTCAAATTATGATTTTATTTTTTTTGTCAACAGCAATATCAATATGGGCCACAAAAACCGGCCCATTAGCCAAATTCTTACATAAATTTCGTAGGTGATAAGACTCGATGCCGGTAGACTTACTACCAACCACTAGACTAAATGACACTTGCATATCAAAATTATGATTCTAGTGACATAAGTTTAAAATTTTCATTTCTATAGCTGTATAATAGTTCTTCTTTACTACAAGTTTTGGGACTGTTCAGAAACATTTGAAATTTTTGGAGCTATTGAAGAATTCTTGGAAAGATAATTATATAAAATTTTCGTTATAATTCATTTGATGAATGGGATTGTGATTTGTTTGACAGAAAAAACAAGAAAAAAGAATGTGATCGTGATTAATCGTAGAGGGCCTAGAGGCATGAGGTTATAAAAATCGAAATTGAATCCAGAATTGAGAATATATTTGATTTATCAAACTGCATCAATCCAAAAACACACTCAAACTGGAAAAGTCTAAACATAATTTAACGAAACACAAAATAAATTCTCCTAAGAAAATTCCCTTCTGCAGAGAAACTTTGATTCATCTTCAAAGGTCTTGCACACTCAAACCTGAAAAAGTAAAACAGCGTCCACAAATCAGAATTCATAAACAACAAATGTGATAAAATGACATGAGAATCAAGATCCATAAGCATAGTTACAAACTAAAGCCACAGGCAAAGAGCTTAGCTTTATCATTCAAATCCAACTACCAAATATTGATAAGAGTTACAGCTGATTGCAAGTAATAAAAAACACACAGGCAATGTAATCAAAAGCCAAACCTGAGACCTAAATGTCTAAACCCAACATTGTTTTGCAATGATCCAAAGTGTGAGAATTTTGCAGTGTAGAACAAACAAAACTGAGATGAGTTAAGATTATGAACCTGGAGGAAGAGACTGTTTAAGCTTGTCAGCTTTCTCTTGGTCAAAGACACAAAGAGTGTAGAGGTACCTAGAGCACCTGACCTTAAACTTAACAACGTCCTTGCTTCTCTTGATCTTCACAGATCGTGCATCTTTCCTTCTAGCTGTTAGAAGGAAGTCCTTGATCTCACGGATTTGCTTTGGCTGCAACATTTATCAAAATCATCTTTAAGAAACCCAAAATCTATCAAAACAAAATTCACAGGATAATATGATGATAATCAGGCTAATCTCACTACATTCACGAAATAATTCACCAGTTGAAAGAGAAGCAAAATCTCAAAACTCGATTTTTGGATACATATATGCAAAATTCACTGAACTACACTATGAAGATTTACAAAACAAACTACGAAACTTAATTATTAACATCAACGACGAATTCTCTAGATTAAATGTGGCCGACAGACTCAGAAACAAAGGTACCATTTTTCAAATCTGAAGGTTGAAACTAGCCGCCTTTAATCTAGAGAGCAAGAACAAAACCGAGAAACCACCGTCGCTAAGATATAAATGTGATCTCTGAAAACTTTTATTCAGAAGAAACCCTAGACTTGTGTATTTACATTTCCATATTTACCCTTAAGCCCATTTATCAAACAATTTATGTGTTGGGCTTTAGGCCCAATCATAATACATTTGAAAGTTTATCGGGCTTTTGAGATTCTTTTCAGTTTTTATCAATTTTACGTTGTTACTTGCATTTTGGTCCCTTTGTTTTCGTTTTACTCTAATCATACCCAAATTTTAACCAATCAACAACACAATCCATTTACTCAGAAAAGAGAAAGAAATTATTTTGTCACAACAAAGAAACACTAAAAATTTACAGTTGTTGAGATCTGTACTTGTTAAAATCTACACTGGTTTGGCTACAGAAGAAACTCCACTGAGTCCCAAAGACTCAAAGATGGTGTGGTCTTAATGCTTCCAAGCCATAGAGTAACCATCCACCGTGTAAGGCTCAAGAAATCCAATGAACTGCCATAAACGAGAACCAGAAACAGAACACTTTCAACAAAATCCGATAGACTGGTAAGAAAATTGTTGACTAAACATAAGATTAATGTCTGAATCAAGTTTTTTGAGAGTAAATGCTACATACTTTGGTTCCATCTCGAGACCAACGTGCTCCATAGCCTTGAGCTACTCTTATCTCGAACACTTCTCCGTGTGGTGGAACGATATGTATGTTCATCCAGCAACAATGGCAAATGAAGCTATTGATAATGTCCATAGCAATCCTATTTTTATCTGAATCTGAAAAAAAATAAACCAGATTTATATAAGGAAATGCATCAGTGTCTTGCACAAACTTGGAATATTTGCAACTTACCTGTTCCATGAAGAACACCCCAAAATCCATCACTACTTCGATCAACATGCTTGGCTAGTGCTCTAGCTCCATGGCTCAATCTACAACCTTTAACCTTAACAAAACAAAAATACAAAGATTCTAAATTGTATGTCACATCAATATTCCCAAAAGGATTCACTACGATGTAATAATAAACTTGAGTCATCAATCGAATTACTGTATATCTTAGTTTTTGTGGTACCTTTGGTTTATATGGAAGCATATATGATGAGATGAGAAACGATCTTGGGGGAGGCAGAGCATCCAAAACTGATCCAGTTGTGTGAGAAAGACCAAGAAGGCTTTGTACACCAATGTAACTTAAGCCCTGCAATTTAAGATTACAGTTTTTGTAAGAAACACAAAAAACAGGAATATGAATCATAAATCACAGAAGAAGGTAGGGGAAACTCAAACTCACAGAGAGTATCTGAGCCAAAGCAACACAAGGCTGAGCAACTGGTTTAGTAAGATGGATTGCGACAACACCATTGATCTTTCCTTGATCAAAATCATACAACTTCCCTAACATTTGCAGACCTGTGAATTGTGCAATGTTTGAAACAGAACTTACAAAGAAGCTAATGGCTAAGGGTTGATATTAAGAAGCCTACCTTCTTCAATTGTTTCAATGCCAGGAAACACTTTCTCTGGACTCTCCGTTCTCAACAGCTCATAAAAGGACGAAAATTGGTGAACTTCCTATATGTCAACATTCAATAGGATATATTACAGCAAAAAAATTTCCAAAACCATGAAAGCAAAAGAAAATGATGTCAACAGTAAATCTCACCAGGACTTCAAACATGAGACATTTGTTTATCATAACCATTGAACCTCTTCGTTGAAGTCTGAGGAAATCAAACAACATTTGTGAACACAAGAGACACAGAAGTGATCATTCTCAGTAAATTTTAACTACTCATACCTATCATACTCCTCTTCGAAACACCTTGCTTCAACTGTTTTAATGCCATCTATTGTATCCATTCATATCAAATTAACCCAAAATCAGATCAAAAACTCTTACCACTTTGAACAAAAAATTTCAGGCATTGAAAAAGGAAGTTCGAACCTTTCACGAGGGAGAATAAGGGCTCTTGAATTGTGAGCTCGCAAGCTATATCTTTTAAGACCTGTTAGAGTATTGCAAAAAGGGATCACAAAGTTCTAACAATCAGAAGCAAACCAAAAGCTAAGCATTGATGATTCTAATCACCCCAACACCAATCAACCCACAGACTTCTACACAGAAAGGATCTCTAACGTATAATTTACTATGCATCACTCACATTGATTAACTCAGAACCCTTTTGGATTATCAACTTGCTCCACTCTTCCTCACTCACCTTCAGCCAGCTCACCTCCTTCACCAACGAGACTTTCTCAAAAGTTCCACAAAACGAACCAGAATCAATCGATTTCAGTAAACCCAAAGCAAGACGTTTGTACAAAGGATAACAAGGAACACCTGCAAAAGCTTCTACAGTATCTGCATCGAAAGAAAACAGATTGATTCAAAGGGAAACAAATTGGTTTAGCAAAGCGTGGAAATTAGATTCAATTCATTCACCGGCTGGAGGAAGAGATTCATCGACAAGAAGACTGGAGCAGAAATCACCAGTAAGCTCTAAATCAAATTCTGAACTGTAATCGAGTGTGAATTTTACCATTTCCTCCATAAAATCTTTCAGTCTATCCATTTTTACTCACAAAACAAAGTTCAATTCTGATTCTGAAGCAAAAAACTTGGTTCTTTTCTTAAAGATATTTAAAGATAACCCAGAAAGAATCTTTCAATCAAATGATCATTCGATTGATAAATTAAGTACAATTAAAAATAAAAAATCCATACTTGGGGATCTAAGCTAGTGTTTCTACTGAGAGAATTAAGAAAAACCTAACAACTGAAAGAATCAAAACAAATTGAGATTGTAATCATTAAATAGAACAGTAAAAAACAAGTCTTTCTTCAAATTCTCCGGCAATGGTGGCATAGAGATATTTGGCTCTAACAAAATCTCATTCAACCTGTATGATCACAAAGAAAGTCATTGTATACTTGTTTCTATACTTAAAACAATCAAAAGAACAACATAAACATGCCATGATGATGAAACATTACATACTTGTTAACAATTTTCCTGAAGCTTTCCACACTCTTGGAGAATAAGACTATGTTGTCTTTGAGCTGTGAAAGAAATAAACAAAGTTGTATTTGGTTTCACAAGATATATATAGATTGATGGATTTGAAGGGTTCTATTTACTTACCTTTGAAGATATGAAAGAAATCTGATTAAAGTATTGCTTATTACGTATAAGAAGCTCGTTAATGATTTCTGCATATCATTGAATTGAAGTCTTTAATGATCATATCTCATAAACATTATTAAGAATCATTGGATCATAAAGATACTTACTATATTTATCAGAGATATGTGTTGGGTTTAAACTCTGATTAACTTGAGTTTTTTCCTTCTCCTGAAAGAAAAACAGAACTGATGATTAATTTCCAAATAGAGAAACAAAAACCAAACTTGAATATGGTGAAGACTTTACTTCCATGTATCTGCAACGTAGATCAACATCTCTGATTGTCTTGTTTACAATGAATCTCGCAATGTTTTTGTAACGTGTAATTGGCGATGATGAATCCGGTGGAAAACTTCATGAATAGATAAGAAATAATCATCAGAACAACAAAATTGAAAACAAACCTAAGTGTGAAATTATAAGCGAGTTATGATATGAGTAATTGACAAACCAAGCAAGGCCATAAAACAGAAGTTTATCTTCTTCAGGGGTCCAAATCAGAGAAAGTTCTGAGCATTTCATTATTAGGCTTTCTGGTAGTGAGGGTTGATGGCTATTCTGCAGAAAAGAATACTATTCTGAATGGACTGAGAAGTTTCTCAAGTTTTTGGCGTGTTAAACCGAGGAGAAGCTAATTAATATTTTAAATAATAGTTTTTTTATTAGGCGCCTAATATATTTAGTTTTTTTCAATATTGGGCTCGGCCCATTATCTAAGTTCCTGCATAACGTAGGCGATGAGATTCGATCCTTGAAAATATAAATACACATGTTTTTAGTGGATTTATCACCTGCCACTAAACTAAATACTACTTGCATATCTTTAATTTGTTATTGGGTGATTTTTCCTAATTTAGTTTGTTATATAAAACTGAAACAAAAAAATAAATATATACCTAATACAGATGGCTAAGTGGTTAATTGTTGATTTGGTATTCAATTTCATAGAGTTACATTATATGGTTTGGGATTTGAGTTATGAATAAAAATACATACGGCAAAATAAAGGCAGCTCAATGTGTATAATGCTCGTGTTCTTTTGTGAATTACTTAGAACATTTCTAATAATACTTTAAATTTCACTTCAATTTCTATATTTAGAGAAAAAGTATTTTTTATTGGTATTCTATTTCTTGTTCTAAAAGTAGAAATCATTATATTTTATTCCAAATTAGAGGACTTTAGTTTTTTTCTTTGTCAAAATGAGGACTTTAGTTTTTTTTTACAAAATGGTCTTTTGGTTTCCATGTATTATTATTTTATTCCTAAACATAATTGTATGAAATATAAATATTACAAAGTTTTTTTCCAGCATATACATTAGATTAAAATGTTATCCAAGAAGATGATATATTGTTTACAAAAAAACAATTTTTGGACAAATTTCTAAAACTTCTAGCTAACCAATCTACTTTTTTACAAATATTACAAAGTTTTAATTGTCAATATTATTAAAACTAACTAAAATATTAAAATCTATGAAATATTATCAACACTAACTACATATAATTGAAGATGAATGTGATCTTGGTGCACCACTAGAAGTCAAGGAAAAGTTCTACTTTGAAAATTTTAACAATAGAAAACGAAATACTTGATTTAATGAGTTTCTCACTCGACATAGACAAATCAAAGATAAAAAATGTCATTTTAACTTCGAAATATATTAGTTGATAATTTGTGAAAGAATTACAGTAATAATGATGTTTAAATAAAAGTGTATCTGTTAGAAGTTTGTTTCAAATTATGTGATGTAATGAAATTTTATTTTAAATAAAATATAATTTTATTAATTTTGCAGCCTGAATAATATTTCATCATTAGGATTTCTAGTGGCGAGGGTTTATCATGGCTATTCTCTTCGTTTATGGAAGAAGGATTCGCCATCAAACACACGAAAGCTCTCAAACAAAAAAACAAATAATATTGCAGAAAGAAAACTAAATTGAACTGAATGATTTGAGCGTTGGGCGAGTTTGTTTCCGAAAGATGAGGAAGGTAATTAGTAGTTCATATATAAACTTTAATATTTCCTAAATTTTTTTATTATTCTTTAGTTTGTTATATAAAAGTATAGAACTGAAACAGAAAAATAAATTATAGTGAAAATAAATATATAAAGAATACATTTGGCTAAGTGGTCAATTGTAGTTTTGGTATTCAATTTCATAGAGTTATATTATATGGTTTGGGATTTGAGTTGTGAATAAAAATATATACGACAAAATAAAGGAAGCTTAATGTGTATAATGCTCAGGTTATTTTGTGAATTACTTAGTTCTTCTATGATTGCGAAAACATATAAATAAAGTCTTTTTTTAATGTGACAAAATCATCTTGCATATTATTGTAGACCATAAACACATCAAATAAAGAATTGGATATATTACAAAATAAAAAGATTTAAGAATATTCATGTAACCGAAAAATCATGATTTTTTTTGTCAATAATTGAATGAAAAAATCCAATGCATAGTTCAAAATCCGTTCTAGACTCTTAAAAATAATACATGGGTACACACTTGACTCCTTGAAATCGAATTCTGATGGAAAAGACAGCAAAAATGATGACATTTAAACACTTGATAAAAATACTTTTGTAACTTGTTCTCACAGATTATAATTGAGTTTGAGAATTTTTTTTATCAAATAAAAAGGTAATGGGATAAATTTTTTGCTTTTAATTTTTGGTCAGCAGTAGAGTTTGTTTTTAACAATTAACCCGGAAAGAAACCTTCAATCAAATGATCTAGATTGATAAAGTACATATACAAAAGTTGAAACTTGGGCTCTAAGCTAAGATTTCCGATGAGACAAACAATAAAACCTAATAAATCAGTTTAAACAATTAGAAGAAGGTTCTAAAGGAAATAGCAAAATCCAGAGAACAACAACAAAACTGTCTTTATGGTAACTCTCGCAAATTTTAATTAAGTAGAAAATAGAGCATAAAATAGCTCCTCGTTCACATTCTCTGGTACTGGTGGCATATGCTTCATTGGCTCTGGTACATTCTCATTCAATCTGTATCATCAAGTAGAAAGTTATGATACACTTAACAATGATCAAAATAACAACATAAACATGGCATTATTTAGCAAAAATCACTAAACCTGTTAAGAATTTCTCTGATGTTTTCTAGGGTTTTTGAGAAAAGGATTAAGTTGTCTGTGGGCTGTAATACAACAAGAAAAAAGGTTAATTAACAAACTTTTGGTGCAGTTTTGGCTTCTCAAGAGATCTAGATTGATGGATTAGAAAGTATTTATTGACTTTGTGAGAAGATCCCACATCGGGAGTTTGAATGAGGCCAATTGATTTTGAGTTGAAACCATAATTCTACATGGTATCAGAGTCAGGTTTGACATTGTCCCACCCGAACCGATCCGGCCCATAATTCTATAGACTTTACCTTTAAAGATTTGAGATTTGTAGAAATCTGATCAAACAATTGGTTATTATGTTTAACAAGCTCATTGGTGATTCCTGCATATCATTAAATGTTTAGGACCAAATAGCAAATCTCATAAGCATCCTTAAGAATAATCAAATCAGAAAGATACTTAACCATATTCTTCTTGAGGAAGAGAAGCTTGTGTAAACACATATGATGTGTTTGAAGCATTGTGATGTAATTTTCTTCTCTTAGCAGTTTCCTTCTTCTGCAAGTAAATACAATAAACCAAAACAGAGAAGAAAAAAACTTGAAGATGGTGAAGTCAAGACTTTACATCAATCCATTTGCAACGTAGAGCAACGTCTCTGATTGTCTTATTCTCAAGACAAGCTGCGATCTTCGTGTAAAGTGAAATTCGTGATGATGATTCTGATAAATATCTTCATGAAAGACAACAAAACATATCATAACAACAACATTTGAAACCTGATTTGTGAAGCTAAAAGTGAAACAATTTACTAACTTAGAAAGGTAATGAAACAGAGTTTTGTCTTCTTCAGAAGTCCAACTTGCAAATTTGTTGGTTTCTGGTAATGAAGAGTTGCAGGAGTAGGGTTTATGATGACTTCTATCTTCCTTCGTCTTCGCCATTAAAACACATGAAAACTACCTAACAAAAACAAATTAATATAAACAAATTCGCAGAAAAAAAAAAACGCTATAAATATGTACGGAGATATAATAAGATTTTTTCTCTTTTTTGTCATTTGTTTGTTATGATATATATATTATATAGGACTGAAAAATAGGAAATAATAAAATAATAATAAATATATTTTTAAAGTTATTTTTATATACACAAAGGAAACTCATATACAGCTAGACCATTTATTTTGTCAATTAGTTAATAATTATATGATTGCAAGACAACTATAAAGGGTCTAATTGAGTACTATTTTAATGGTTACAAAAGAATCGTGCATTATTATTGTAGACCATAAACTCGTTTAATAAAATTTAAACACCTGTATGAATGTATGTGTTCAATAGACAAGTATCCAATGCGACTACAAAAACATGACACAATCTCGAGATTCCACTCAAATCTACATTATTGGAATGAAAACTACAAATAAAACCGCTGTATAATTTTTCTTCATTTTTATATATATTCATATATCTCAATTTCTATAATAGACTTAATATTTTTTTTATAAAAGAATAACTTATATTTGCTTCATGATTGCATAAGATGACCCAAATTTTATCAATAATATAATAGAAAATTTTATATAAAAAATAATATATATATATATATATATAAATTTTGCATTAGCAGTTTTCTACATTATGCATAACAAACAAGTATATTTACTTTCAACAAAAAAAAGAGAGTAAAATTTATATTTGTAAGGTAATAAATAAATAAAGAAAATATGGTGTGCCAAAAAACAGGTAGTATTGATTTGGCTCTGATTTAGGAAAACATCAAATGATGAATTTCAATCCTATTTAACTTTAGTTATAAAATTTAAGTTATAAATCAAATCGTTATTTATTGATAAGGTAATAAATTTTATCGATTCAATGGTTATTTATTAAAAAAAATACTACTTACAAAAACAAAAAGAGAAATGGAAAATGGATTCTCATAATTCTGCATGGGAAAACAAACGATGCGCAAAATCCGAGTTAAGATCACATGTTAACACGTTGCTTCACAATCTGACGATCATAACGTAATTTGTAAAGTTATAGTATTTTATATATACGTTAATTTAATTATTATATATATATATATATCACATATACTGGAGTATTATAGTTTTAAGAAATTGATATTTATTCCGGACGGTGCATCCCATTAAATTCGCTTTACAAAATAACAATATTTACTTTGACACAAAAAACAATATTTCGTAGAAACAAAAACAATATACTTTTATTATTATTCTTTTTGTCAACAGTGATCTACAACTGATTGACCGACTTATTAGTCAAATTTCTACATAATATAAACAGTAAAACTTGATATCTTAATATGCGTGTATATGTCTGCCTTTAGTATTAACACCTCTAATTAAACCAAATGCCATGTTCAAAAAAAATATATATTGTTATTGTAGCTGCTAGATCGTATCTTGTTGTAAAAGTATTTAAAATATATTTACAAATTTCCATATATTACTCTATTTACATAAAGTAATTAAAATTTTAAAATTTGGTTGGAACTGATTTCGTTTTATTGCTTTTGAAAAACAAAATTTTTTATATGAAACCGAAATTAAACCAATCATATTCTAGTTTGTTTTTATTATAAAATATAATTGAGTTAATTTCAATCTTATACAATTTTGCTTTTCAAAACAACTAAACGAAAAAAATTGCTAACCAAGAGGTGTGATTGAAAATTACTTTCCTTTTGTTGTTTTGAAAAGCAAATTTCTTTTGTAAAATTAATCATATCTTGATTTGTTTTACTCTAAATATGATTGATTTAATTTTAATATTTTACAAAAATTTCAATTTCAAAACAACCAAACAAAACAACTCCAATTATGCCTTTAAAGTTGGTACTTTCAAGCAAATTGTTTTTCTCAAAATTAACATAAAATAAAATAGAGACGGCTATTAAATACCTAGACGACATTGGGCTGGCAACTTACCTTGCACGGTACCTAAACAACCGCAACAAAGATCCGATTATTATGCTTGCAAAACTTTTTAAAAGTTAAATTTGAATATCACTTAAGTAAAGAATATAACTATCCCAAATCCTAGTCAGATATTCCACGTGGCCGAAAGCTATAGGCTCCTTCATAGTCTATCAACTTCCTTATAAACCCACTTCACTACTCAACAATACATCTCCTTCAGACAAGCTTGTCTTCTTCTTTTAACACTCAAGCTTGAACTATGTTTCAGGTCCTCCTCGCCGTTGTGGTGGTTGGAGCTCTCGGTATCGGCCCAGAGACTGCTGAAGCCGTCGTGATGGCACCGTCGATGCAGAAACTGACATGGCATTACTATAAAGTCTACAATACTTGTGAGAATGCTGAGAACTTTGTTAGACACCAAGTTGAGCAAGTTTACAAGAAGGATAAAAGCATTGCTCCTAAACTTTTACGTCTCCTTTACTCCGATTGCTTTGTTTCGGTAAGTTTTCTGTCACATTTCTTGTAAATTATATGGATTTATCGAACTCGGTTAAGTCTTCTCACATTTATGTGTGTTACTACAATGATAGGGATGCGATGCATCGGTTCTATTAGATGGTGTAAACTCAGAGAAAATGGCGCTGCAAAACAGAGGACTTGGAGGATTTGTGCTCATAGACAAAATCAAAATAGTCTTAGAACAAAGATGTCCTGGTGTTGTCTCTTGCTCTGACATTCTAAATCTAGCAACTCGAGATGCTGTTCGTATGGTATATCTTCTTCCATTACAATCTCTCTTCTCTTAAGCCTTTATCTAGAGCTATGGGGATCATTACAGATACTGACCAGCTGAGATATATGGGGGAAATGGTTCCCTGCAGGCAGGTGCACCATCTTATCCTGTTTTCACAGGCCGGAGAGATGGTTTGACGTCGGATAAGCAAACCGTGGACCTACCATCACCGTCCATCTCATGGGACAAAGCCATGGATTACTTCAAATCCAGAGGATTGAATGTTCTTGACATGGCTACACTTCTAGGTCAGTAACCTTATTCTTTCTCGGTTAATCTTTACCCAGTTTGGTTTGGATTCGGCAGCAGTTTGTTTGATTGTGGATTGGAATAGATAAAAACAAATTTTCGGTTTGGTTTGAATCGGTTAAACTTAATAAGACTCTGTAACCAGGATCACATTCAATGGGGAGAACACATTGCAGCCACATTGTTGACCGCCTCTACAATTTCAACAAGACTGGTAAATCAAGCCCAACCATGAATGAGTCTTTCCTTTCTGAAATGGCAAAACTATGTCCACCAAGAACGAAGAAAGGACAGAAGGATCCGCTCGTGTACCTAAACCCGGACTCAGGCTCAAAACACAGCTTCAGTAGCTCATTCTACTCAAGAGTTTTATCAAACAAATCTGTACTTGAAGTAGATCAACAACTGCTTTACAATGACGATACCAAGCAAATTTCTGAGGAACTCTCAGAGAGTTTTGAGGATTTTCGTAAATCCTTTGCTCTTTCTATGAGCAAGATGGGAGCCATAAATGTGTTAACTAAAAACGAAGGTGAGATACGAAGAGATTGCAGGCGTAGAAACTAAATACAAAAGCACCATCTCTCTCTGGTATCTGTGAACACAAGGTATAAACTGGAAACAACAAGAAGAAAGACTGAAATATTTATGTTTCCGATATAAACTTGTTGTCATTTATTACATTGTATTCGCCGTGAAAAAGGCTTCTCTATAGCTAAAGGAGATTGATTCTTTTTTTCTAAGAAGTAGAAATTTTTCTGATATTCACATAAGTATAAAGGGTATGCAGTCAAAAATTGTTCCCGCACGAAAGAGAAAGGAGATTTATTTGCCTAACCTCTTTGGTTCTGAATCTTAGACTCAGTGAACTATATAAGCTTCTCAATCTCTTGCTAGTTCCTTCACCTGCTAGCTTCAAAAAGAAACCAAACAATATAAGACAAAAGCAATTTACAAAGTTTGATTGCATACGCAGAATAATCCCTGATCTCCTTGTAATGATTTATCATAGTTTCTGTAAGATTGTTTGCAAAACCTTTCTGTTAATTTGCGACAAGCCATGATAATTTTCTTGATCCAAGATTTCATTATGCATGAACATGTTCTTCAGATTAAAAAGAAAATAGTTACCTCAAAAAAGTTGTCAAACATCTCGTAGCCACAGATTAAAGCATGAATCTTCAAACAGAAACCCTTTCTCGAAACCCGCTATCAAAATTACCTACTTGTGTATAAACTTTTTCTTCTTTTCGTTTTATCTTGTTATACTGTTAAGGTAGAATTCTGCCTAGTCACCATTCTGGGCCGCAGGACTATGATGGACACTTGGTGTTTGGCTCTGGCTCTCATTATGGCTCTGAATTTCCACCTGCTTATGGCTCTCTATATGGGTTTGATGCTGAATTTGAACCTGGTTATGACTCTGAGACTGAGTGTGGCGCTTGGTCTTGATTACCTGACTCTAACAAGCGTTAAAAAGTTAAATGGAGAAAATAGAATAATCCAGCACCAGAAGCTTTCTTTGTTAAACATATCAAACCTTGTACATGTATTTCCTACGAAGTTTCATGGCTGTGCGTATGCATCTTCTCACACGGAATACAAGAACCTTATCATTGAAGATCTGCAAAATATCATATGAATCAGTATAGATGCATCTCATCTATTGGGCCTGTAAGGAGAACAAATAACAAAAAAATTACCTGTATCATGTCATCAATCGACCGAGTTTCTTTCATGATCTTATGTCGATTCATGATTAAAATCGCCGCCACACAAAAGACAGGAAGAGCATCATCTCCTTTTTTGATAGATGAAATTACAGACGGGACATGTGTTGTTCTATCATTCCTAGACCAAAGACTTCTTGTCAAACCACAGAAGTGATATGAGTATGTTGGCGACTTAAGCGCATCGTCATCAGAGAGTGGACCAGCAGTCTTTGGTAATGGACCACTCTTCGGCAGCAAACCACTCCTCGACAACAAACCACTACTCTTTAAAATAGGCCCGCTCTTTGAAATTGGTGGTTCCCTCTTTGTACTATTACCAACCTCAATGGTCTCTTCACTCACCTCAGCTTCAGAGTTTCTTGGAAGCTGAATCACCAACGGTTCCAAGCAATCATTCTCCAAACTTTCAGCAACAGATTCATCATAATCAGCTGCCCACATCATCTACATCAACGACGAAATCTATAAATAAAAATATATGACTAACAGAGACTGAACAAAAGACTCAGTATTGGAAGCAAACAGAAGAACTACAAACCTCCCACATCCTGAGAGCCTCACTAAAAGACAATTCCCGTCGGAAAAGAACTAAAAGCATCCGGAAGGCAAAATGAAGACTTTCAGCACCAATACGTGATAGGTGAGAAAATATATCCTTATCAGTGATTTGCAATATGTGCCACAGTGATTGCAATTGATCCATCACGCCAGTTGGTCCCTCCATTTGGAAATTTGAACGCTACAAAAATAATGGTCACATAGTGAAAAAGTATGTAAGGCATGATATAAATTAAGGCCAGAAGAAACAAATACGTAAGAGATATTAAGCATTATATTTACCGTTCTTCTTATGAGCATTTCAAAGCACCAAAAGGCATCAGCATTATCTTCAAAAAGAACCACGAAAGGAGAGACTAAATCACTCATTCCTAGAAACAGATTTGCAACCCAAGAGTTAGTATCCTAGACCAATAAAACCTCACTAAGTTTCAATTTAACATATCTTAAAAATCAAAAACTTAAGATATATGGAACCTTGGCAATAACCAGTTCCAGGATCAACCCAAGCATAAACCGCAAGGATATCCGACATTCTTCCTAGATTTCCTGGATCCTCATAAAACTCAAGGTGGCTGTCCGTCCTTACCACATCCACAACTGAGGAAAAAAGAAAGTTGTCTATCAAAACATGCAAACTACGACAGAAAAAGGAAGATTTCTGCAAGTACTCGAAACAAAAGAGACAAGGAATGATTTCCTACCTATTCTATGCAATGTCCAAAGCCATTCAGACACTCGATCTTCTGTGACATTCCCAACACGAGATGGAGTCTCCTTTACTGATGCCATTTCAGGGACATCTGATATTCTCAAATCATCAACTATCTCGGCATTGCGGCCAGAATAAGACGATGGCTCAACAGAACTCGAATGCATCACTTCAATCTCAGAAGTGGACTTATGCCGTTCTCTAACTAAGTCAGCATTCTTATCAATTCGAAAATTGTGCATTCCCTCATCCTCAGATCTTAATTCACTTTGCAATGAAGTGTTTTTGTCTGGCGTAGAAACCTCTATCTTATCTAAACTATGTCTCCCAAACAAATCTGTAACTGGTAGCGAGGGAAAGTCATAAAAACCATCAGGGGATGCATAGCCATATGGACTAGAAGCAGATACGAAAGAGGAAGTGTTGTATACTACGCTCTCAGGACTTTCCCTTCCGCTTACCAAATCAACAGACTCACTAGAACTTCCCCTTCTGTGTACATGAGATGTATCAGTACCATTATGACTCCAATCACTGTGATGATTCTCAGTATTAGCATTATCATTACTATCTATACAAGCCTCTTCTCTGTTTTCATCTGAACTAGCAACCTTAACTGCCTCATCTCTATAAGATTTCCGCATATCCATAACTTTAGAACCCACAACATAGGCAAGTGAACCAGTTCCCACACTTGAATGCATCGTCTGGCATTGCTTGAGCAAATCATTGTATCGCTTCCTGCGAGAAAATTAAAATCACACTTATAAGCTTTTTGATTAACCTCGACATGCTATTATTAGCACTCTCCCCCACACTAAGCTTGTAACAAAACATTAACTCAATGAAACAGTCTAACCTTCGGGCTACCCTGAGTTGATCACGGTGCTCAGAGGTACTGCTCAATGCATAACAACCAAGGAGAAATTCCCAAACTTCAGCTCTAATAGACGGATCGATTCCCTGATAAAAAACAACATCATACATTAGAGCACCGTCTTGAAATTAATAACAAAAGTGTTACAAACTCTTCTGCCAAAGGGAAAACATACCCCCAAAATAATTAACTTGAGTGCCTTTTGGAAACCAGAAACTCTTCCCTCGCTATCAAAAGACGCCTGCCACTTCTCTGGCTTAAGCATTTTGCCGATCTGTGCGTTAACAAATCAACTCTTAAGTCATATAATGTATCATCAAAAAATTTGATTGAAACATAGATTATGAATGGTGAAATTAAGAAAGGGTAAAAGAGAAAATCTTACAGTTATAACAACCTGAATCCGTGATTGTGAAAGACAAGGCTCGCTCAAATCTCGAACCAGAGATCCAACTTTCTGCAAACTCACTACACTCGCTTTTCCACAACTCCATTGTTTTCCTCCTCCACCAGAACACATCAGTCCTCACTTCCCAACTCTTCTGCAACAAATGACAACACCAAATATAAAAGAATCAACATCAATCCGGATCTTATAGTATAACCCAATTACCGAAATAAGCTAAAACCTAAAGCGTCCAGATCAAAATTCACCATTAATCCAAAACAATCACAGATCTTACTCCAACCAAATTCACATCTTTCACAAAGTTTCCAAATCAACAAATTTGCGTCATCTTAACACACAAACATGATTCAGATTTATGAATAAAACCATCGATCAGATCACTTGAATCATTCAGATTTAATTGCATTTCATTTACGATAGATAAACAAGTTTCGATATTCAAAAAAAAAAAAGAAGAAGAAAAAACAGAAACTTTCCTAAAAGCATTACATTTCGCTCTCAAAAACATATTTTAATATCGTTTTGTATTAATGCTCGATGCAGAAAGCTAAAAGAAGAACCTTAAGGTCAATGGTCATGGAGGATATTCTTCTCCGATCTCCATTTTTTCATAGACGGAAAGTTTTTTCCTTTTTTTTTGTTTGTTTTGTCTTTCTCTTCTCTTCTCTCTCTCTTCCCTTTCGTGTTTTTTTTTTCCTCTGATTTTTTTTCCGATTTTATTTTAATTTACAAATATATTTCTCTTTTTTTCCTCCTTTTATTTAGGCATCATAGTCAAATCACTCTTAAGAAAATTTAATAAGCTTTGATCTCAAAACTAATTTTAAGTGTGTTGATAATTGTTGTAGCTTTATAGGACCCATCCAAAAATCGGTGCCATGATTTATGTAATTAATGGAGGGTTATAGTATTCATGTCTATGATAACATCATATACTCTCTCTTTTTGATTTTAGTTGATATTTTTTTAAAAAAATTGTTTCTGTTTCAATTTTCTATGCAAAATTTAATGTATTTTTAGTATTTTTGACTGTTTAAATTCTGCAGATTGATATGTGATTAGTTAGATTATTTTGGAAATTGTGATAAAAAAAAATTAATATTTTTTTAATTTGTGTGCAAATTCTAAAACATCAAGTATAAAAGAATAGAGGGAAGCCGAGTTACTCTCAGTCTGGTGGTTAGAATGATCTAGCTAATGACTCAAGGCACCGGGGTTCGATTCCTCCCCACTACATTAGTAAAATAAAAAGGGATTTTAGGATGTGGCTTAAGATATGGATCGAGCGTTGTCGATCTAGTTGTTGACAAAAAAAACAAAGTCAGTATCTTTTAATATTTTTTTAAAAAAATCATATGTAATTAGTCTTTTTCCAACGGACAATGTGCAATCATAACCGAAAATCTAAATACATCAAATTATCTGATTACTTAATATCAAATTTATATTCTCACAAATGTGTACATTTAGGTACGTAGAAACATTCTCTTTCATGAATTTTTTTCTTTTTTCAATATTGGATTATAACCGGTAAGTTTATTAATTATATTTTTGCATAATACATACAACATAATTTGATCTCCGAATATACATATGCGTCTACATTTAGTAGATTTGTCACTAAATGAAATGCCACTTACAAATTTTTTTTCTTCACTTAACAAATTTATTAATATTATTTATATATTTTTTAGCTCATTTAATTTACATATGGTTACATATATTTTAAACATATATCTACAGTGAAATATAAATAAATCAGATCTGGTTTAGTTCAAATACATAAAATAGGTTTCAGTTTAGGTTTGGTTTCAAAGTCTTTCGATTTTATTCAAATAATAATCAATCGATTTATAACCAAATTTAGATTTGGTAATAATATAAGTACTTATGTTTGATTTTTTTCAATTTCAGATTTTCTTTTTCCATTTATAGTATGAGTTGAACAAGACGTGATTACAATAGTAGAAGACGAAGATAATACATTAAATATCACACCAAAATAAAATTAATCATAAGGTTTGCCATTCTTGCCTGGAGGAAAATGAAAGACTTGTTGGGCCTCTAAGATACTATTGGGCTTCTATTTCATTATTTACTGGGCTTGGAAATTATCATCTCAATTTTGTCATGATTAGGAAAATTTCCTTGAACAAATTTTGGTATGTTAAAAAACAAAATAAGACAAGGAGGGGAATTAAGCCACTAGCCTAGTTGACACAAAGAAAAAAAAGATTAATGTACATGATATTTAATGTACTTTTATACTAGCCTAAAAATTAAAAGAGTATGATATAAACATAGTTCCTACATTGATAGTTTATACTATTACAATGAAATTTCACAATATATACCTAATATATCTTTTATATAAAACATATCAAGCTTTGAAATAAAATCAATATAGTCTTTTTTAAAAATCAATATATCAAATAGGAACAACATAATACTATATGAACTAAACATAAGGCCATTCATTAAAAGAAAAAAAAATTGGACCGTAAATATCAGGAAAAAATTGTATACTACTCTAAAAAATTGTTAGTTGTCTGGATCTTTAATTTTTTCGGACTCTAAATTAGAGGAAAAATGTATAATATTTTCAAAATAAGCCTTCAGATTTTTTGAAACCCTTAATTTTTTTAACGGGAATCTTCATTCATTAATAAGATTTAACAACACTGTTTTGTTCCTCCAAAGCGTTAATTCTTTTAGATCATAAGTTTTGTTAAAGGAAAAAAAAAATCCTAAAACTTAAATAGGCCTTCAATTTTTTTGGACCCTGTGATAAATCTCATGTCATACGTGCTAAATAATGGGTATGGCTATGTAAACATACCAATAATTGCAACAATCATACGATTTTCATCATATCATAATGCAATATGTGTTAGTAACATCAATGAATGACAAGTATAATAGAAGAAGTGATTGGTATTAATAATAAAGTTGGAATATTCGAGTAGCAAAAAATGTTTTTAGTATTAACAATAGTCTTACTTTAAAAACAGATCAAAAAGTTTTGCCCTAGTTTCACTTTATTTCCAAATTTTCACAGTCTAGTGGAGTTAGGTTAGTTTTGGCATCTTAATATATTAAATTATATGATTCCATAGCATTTCTTTAAGAATCAAGTAGATATTTTTCAATAAACATACGTCATTACACTTTAATAAAACAAAATAAATATATTAAAAAATTAGGGCAAATAGAGAGACAAACAAAAGTCTTATAGAGTAGCTGCATATTGTTGAAGATTCCACGATTAAGAGAATCTCGAAAGAGAATTCGAATCACAAAAGAAGAATCTAATCGGACGGCTAAGATTCACCGTATATTAAGCTTTGATCATTATTATATACAAATAATATGTAGAAGAAACTGAAATGGATCATCCATGACATCATCAAAACATTATATTAATATAGTTAGACATAGATCTTAACGTGCAATTATGGTTCTAATGCTAAACAAATAATATACAAGTGGGAGTATATGGACCCTTTGATCTCTACTTGATCTTCTTAGTAATAAATTAAGATTTTAGATAATAATAATTTTATAATGTTAATTAAGATTATGGTTGTAATGGTTTTTTTATGAGAGACTCGTACTCGAGTGGTTCGAGTAATTTAGAAGGGAAATATATAAAAACTGTTATGTGTTGATAATGGTGGATAAGTATAGATCGATGATAGTTTTCGTATAAAACATAATTTGTCCAAGTTTTTATCTAACAATTAAATCAATAAGATTAGTCAAATATATTCTAAAACTTCTAAAATAACACGTGAAAGAAACGCTATTTATTGGAGTCGCATATTATCTATCATAAATAATACTCAACCATTTGACTAAAAATATTTTTTCAATTTATTTTTTTGTTGGAATTTGATACATTACCTATAAGTTAATCGATTTTAGATTTTATCTATGACAAAGAATCTTTATTAAAATACTGTTGAATATTATAGTTTTTCAAATCAAAATTTTTCACATAAGTTGTCTAACAAACTTTTATATCATTTGTTTGATTAGTCGGATTCACTTGAATTTTATATTTTTATATTAAAAAAGTTACAAAATGTTCCATGAATCTTTAAAAGTTTACATATATAGTTGGATAAATATATTTGGTTAAGTCCATTCACTAGAATTCGATTCTATAGAATCAAATATCTCTACATTGCTCGGAATTTTACGAGGTGATTTTTTTTGTGAACTAGCCTAGTAATTTTTAAATCCTGCTCCTACTATTATAGGTAGGAGATTCGATTCGTGATGTCTTTGAGATTTGTAAAATGATTAAACCACTAGACCATATTTTACGAGGTGATTAACCCACATAAATAATTATACTACTAAATACTAATATATTACTAGCAGAAATGTCGGCTTTGTGAAATATACACTGACATATGATAATTCTACTTTGCTTAACGATTCCAATTAATATCTTAATTGCCAATAAAATAAATATATTATTTTATTGGATAAGAAATTAAATATAAATAGCAGATACCATCTCGTCGTCACACGTGTATGACTCATATTTAAACGCTTCGTTTTGTTGCTTACCAAAATTCTAAGAAAGACAGAGAAGAGAAGAAAAATCTCGATTCGATGTGTTTCAGTTGAAACTTTGTTCTCTTGCAAAAGCTTACGAGTAGTGGATGCTATCTTGTTTGACTCTGCTTTTACGTGCTTCTTAAGTGTAAGCTTTTTTTCCTCTGAAATATCTGCTAATGGAAACAAACTCATCTTTCTACTTTTAGCTTAAAGCCCAAAATTTCCTTTTTTTTAACTCTCTCTTCGCCGCAAATTCTCTCTGGGAAGACCATTCATGTAGTTTCGTTTTTGTTTCGAACCTTTTAGCCAGCTTTTAAGCTTCGAGTTTCGAGGTTTGTAACTTAGAGTTTTGGTCTCTTTACAAAGCTGAGATTTTTCTGGAATTTCGTTTTTTCTTTTCTATTCTTGGAATTTTGTTGGGATTTTTTTGCAATTCGGTGAGAAGGGCGTGTTGTTGTTGTTGTTTGCTAAGGAATGTGCTGGTGATTTCGCATTTATGGAATCTTGGGCTTTTTGTCTTCTACCTTTTGCGGTGAAATTTGTCGTCTTTGAATGTTTTCTTCTTTTTGAATTCATAGCTAAGTTTATTGATATCATGACGTCTTCTCTGTTGTAGGTTACTGGTGGAGGTTTTTAATCATTAAATTTGCTACATTTTTGGATCTTCAAGTATCAAGCTTCGAGTTAAAGTTTCAGTCTGTACTCTCTGAGCAATGTTTTGTGATTCATCTCGATGTCTCTTTTTCTCACTCAGACTCTAGCAGTTTGAGTAAAAATTTATCATCAACGATATGGAAAACCCTTTTGCTTCCACAGAAAAGGGGTCTAGTTATCCATATATTCCTACAGAACAAATGGATGGTTTAAGCACATCGTTTGGTTCTTCTGTAAGGAGTTTGATCTCTGATGATATACTTAACTCTTCCTCCGAGCTTATGAATTTCGACTCTTTTTCCACTTGGTGTAGTAGTCCTTCCGCAACTGATCTCTTGTTCTCCCAATATGGTCTGTCGACCTCTCTACCTATGCCCTTTGGAGGTCTCACAGCTGATCCGAAGGCTACCGGTCTCACTCGTCCGTTTCATGATTTGGAAAGCTCTTACTTTGGTGAAGAAAGATCGTCAATACAAGAATTGAGCTCTCAGTTTCATCGTTCATTAGATAGCGATGAGTTTATTGGTAAACGACGCAAATTTACCAATCAGCAGAAAGCCTTTCCTACCTGTATTATTCCCAGGTCCTTGAGCCACTCGCTGGATGAGAAGATGCTTAAGGCATTAAGTTTATTCATGGAGTTCTCAGGTTCAGGAGAGGGCATTCTAGCACAAGTTTGGACCCCAGTTAAGACAGGAGATCAGTATTTGCTTAGTACTTGTGATCAGGCATTCTTGCTTGATCCAAGGCTTTCTGAATACCGTGAAGTCTCGAGGAAATTTACTTTTGCTTCTGAAGCAAATCAATGTTCTTTTCCCGGTCTTCCTGGACGAGTCTTTATCTCTGGAGTACCCGAATGGACATCAAGCGTGACGTATTACAAGACAGATGAGTACCTGCGCATGAAGCATGCAATAGATAATGAAGTCCATGGTTCCATTGCAATACCTATCCTTGAAGCTTCTGGGAAATCTTGTTGTGCTGTCATGGAACTCGTCACATATAAGGAAAAACACAATTTTGATATGGAGATGGTCTCTGTTTGCCGTGCTCTTCAGGTTGATTTACTTTTTTTCTTTCTCACACTCTCTCGTTCTGTCTCTTTTTGCTTGTATGTGTGTTTGTGTGGATTACTGCTGCCACCTTGGTTTCTCTGTCGTTTTATCATTCTCACTCAGAATATTGTTTTATCACGTTAAACAGCTGTTAGCTGGTACAAATCGAGGTCTAAAGACAAAAGAAAAGATTTTATCTGGTTCCTTTTTCCAAAATTTCTAGGCAAAAACCATAAATCATAGAGAACTTGTGTCAGTTTTATCTTTGAACATCTGGATTTTGATGTTGTTTTGCAGCAGCAAGTGCATAAAACAATTTTAGTTCTTATGCAAGCTTGATTTAGGGTCTGAGAATCTTTGTTGGCATAAAACCTGCCTGAGTCCTCTGCCTGTGTCGATGAAAGCATCCAGGGCAGCTCTGGAGACAGTTTGTTGTGGTTGCGACCTGAGGTTACAAGATGCAGCTATTGATTCCTTGTATCGTACCAAAAGTGTTGAAAAAATATCATACGGAATAGTATTGGCCGAGAAATTTATGTTTTCCTATTCTTTTTCAGGCTGTAAACTTACAGACATCAGCTGTTCCTCGTCCTCAGGTATCATCTGAACTAAACAAAAACAATACAAACTGTTAGCTCTCGTTGTTTTGTGCTTCAATAATATGGTATTTGTGCTTTGCAGTACCTTTCAATCAATCAAAGAGATGCCTTAGCTGAAATACACGATGTTCTCCGAGCAGTATGTCATGCACACAAGTTGCCCCTAGGTCTTGTCTGGATTCCTTGTAGAAATGATCAATCTATAAGGGTAGTATCTGGACCAATTTCAGGTGAAAATTGTGTTCTTTGCATAGAAGAGACAGCTTGTTATGTGAATGATATGGAGATGGAAGGCTTTTTGCACGCATGTAAGGCCCATTTTCTTAGAGATAAGGAAGGAATTGTTGGTAAAGCATTCATATGCAACCAGCCGTTCTTTTCTTCTGATGTGAAGGCCTATGACATCGGTGAGTACCCTCTTGTTCAGCATGCTCGAAGGTACGGTCTGAATGCTGCTGTTGCTATAAAACTGAGGAGCACTTACACTGGTGAAGATGATTACATACTTGAACTATTCTTGCCTGTAAATATGAAAGGAAGCTTGGAACAACAACTTCTATTAGACAGCCTTTCGGGTACAATGCAGAGAATATGTCGAACTCTAAGAACTGTTTCAAAAGTGGGGTCAACTAAAAAAGAAGTGACTGAACCTGGATTCAGGAGTGGAGACATGTCTAATTCCCCGCATACCACATGTTCGGGTAACTTACAGACAATATCACTGGATTCCGAATTTAACTCTGCTAGAAGCGTATTTTCAGTCATGTCCTCAGATGAAGAAAACGGTGTCACAGTATCTCAAGGCACTTTGGAGCAGGTATGTGATGTATGCAATGTGGTTCTTCCATATAATTTGTGAACGAGTTTGCTTGTTTGAGCACTGGCATTTTCTTCTTACATATTTTCATAGGATATGAACAAAGCTTTAACACCAGAGAAGAAGAAAAACACTACAGAGAAAAAAATAAGCCTAAGCGTTCTCCAGCAACATTTTTCTGGGAGTCTAAAGGATGCTGCCAAAAGCCTTGGTGGTAAGACTTCCACATTTTCCCAGGCATGGATTCAATTATATTAATAGACATCTATGTAAACCTTGTCTTGGTTTTTTTTTCCGCAGTTTGTCCAACTACATTAAAACGGATATGCAGACAACATGGGATCATGAGATGGCCATCTCGTAAGATTAACAAAGTGAACAGGTCACTGAGGAAAATACAGACAGTACTTGACTCGGTCCAAGGTGTAGAAGGAGGACTCAAATTTGACTCAGCAACAGGCGAATTCATTGCAGTTGGTCCTTTTATCCAAGAATTTGATACCCAAAAGTGTCTGTCTTCTCATGTTAATGATGCACATGTAAGAAGTCAGGAGGATATGACTGACGACACCTCTTTAGAACTCCAGGAAGCTAAATTTGTCGACAATGCCGTTAAGTTAGAGGAGGAAATCACCACGAACCAAGCACAATCGGGTAAGAACATATATATTCAATGAACCATAGATGGAGCAACTCGAATCTTAAGCCATTTTCAGTTTGTGCAGGATCGTTCATGGAGGTTAATGCTAGTGGTCAGCCATGGGCGTGGATGGCAGAACGGTCTATAATAAAGAACGTTTGCAACTTAAGCTCTCTGGAAATTGCAGATGGAATAGATACATCAATCAGATGCAGTGGCAGTATCATTGAACCTAACCAATCTATGTCATGCAGCATATCAGGTTCATCAAATGGCTCAGTCGCGGTTATGCGCGGAAGCTCATCTGCTTCAGTGGAAGATTGGAACCAAATGAGAACACACACCAATAATAGCTGCGAGAGTGGATCAACAACGCTCATCGTAAAGGCCACTTATAGAGAAGATACCATACGTTTCAAGTTCGAGCCATCAGTTGGGTGTCTTCAGCTCTACAAAGAAGTTGGGAAACGCTTTAAACTGCAAGATGAGTCGTTTCAACTAAAGTACTTGGATGATGAAGAGGAATGGGTGATGCTGGTTACAGATTCTGATCTCCAAGAATGCTTGGAGATATTACACAGTATGGGTAAACATTCTGTGAAGTTTTTGGTTCGTGATTTGCCTGCCCCTATAGGTAGTTCTGCTGGTAGCAACGGTTGCCTAGCGACAGGTTTATGACACTTTCTCTATGTTTCTTTCTTCGAAAGATGATGTCGATTTCTCCAGATATTCGTTTGTTTTTCATAGACGAGCACGAGGGAGGAAGACAATTTTGGTATAGTGAAGTCGGAAGAATGTTTATATGTTTTACGTTTTATACGCATGAGAGAATAAAAGTTGTGCTTTATCTATCCACGTTGTTAATGTTGTACTCCTAAACAACTGTTTACTCATCTTTCATATAAAAATAGAGAACACCAAACACTAGTCAGTGACTCGGGGGTTTAAGAATCACGTAAAAATCAATACTGATGCAAAATCGTATTCTTTCTTGTTTCTCTCCATTCCACAGCTACTTCACTTCGGTAGGAAAGATAAGAACTTGCTGATGCTAGCTCCCCTCCATCAACTCCTTTAATCTCATCAAGGCACTGTTGAAATGACATATTTAATTATTGAAGATTTGACATCCTCGTGCTTAACAAGTCAATACGGAGTTAGCGTATCAAAAACCAAAGCAAATGGAAATAAATGTATACCTCATGTCAAGAGAGGGCATTAGCTCTTTGACAACAGAACAAATGATCGACTCATCTGACTTTTCTTCCGGTGATGCTTGCTTTTCTTCACTCACTACAACACACGGTCGGAATTTCAGTAAGCAGTTAACTATAAGGTCAAACGAGGCGAAGTCACAAGGATCATCTAACCTTTGTACCAGTAAAAGCATTAAAGTGAGGTCCTAACTTAAGATGTCTCAATTTGTTCATCTAAACATTAACACAAGTAGAATGAATTTGTACAAGGAGAAAGGCGCATTTGATCCTTACCTTCTATATCTTGTTGAAGCCTGGATTCACCTCCAAGATATGAACGTTCATCCGCTTCTAAGTCTAGACCGTTTTGGTCTGCAAATTTCTCTAGTAGGCGGCCAATTAGGTTATGTGCTACCAAGCTCGTCTCATCAGAAATTTCTTGGACTGCGAGGTACTGGTTTCTGTTTCTTGTGCGTGGCTTCTGCTCACCATGCTCATTAGTCTTAATGTTTTCAACAGAAAACAATGAACGAGAGCTAAACTGGTTATCTACTTCCATCTCAGTATTCCTCTCAACTTTGAATCGGACTTTACTTGTACCTATGTTGTGTCTATCACTCATGAGTGTTGATTTATTGGACGTGGGAGTGACATAGAGAGACCTAGGATGAACACTTGTCATACTTGCTGTCAGGTCTCTCCTAATGACCCTATTAACAGAAGAGCTGAAGTAGTGCTGGTTGGTTGTGTATGTAGAAGAAGCAGCAGGATCCACAATCGAGCATTCTGCACCACTTTCTTCGTGATCCATATCAGAGGAGGAAACTGCATCATCACAAGTGTCTTTGACTTCACGCTTTATATTTTGGCTTCTACTTTCAATATTAACAGAGTTCTTGTAATCAAATAAACTACAATTCTCATCATCATCATCATCATCACTGTCTTCTAGGTCCTCCATATAAGCGTCACCAAAGTCCTGATCGAGCTCATAATGTGGAATACACTGCCAAAATATTTGCTTCACTTGAGCACTCACATTTAAAATACACTCTGTCTCTTCCTCGACTGCTTTTCTTGGAAATACCTTATGCTCTACATTCCGTTTACTCCTGTTGATCAACGAAAGAGCTGTCATTAAAGACTCTGGAATGATGTCCATATCACTGCACTCAAACAGATATTCAATCAACATTTTTCTGACTGCTGATCTTAAGCTGTCATTTGATACTTCGGCTTCTGGGTCTAAAACATGATGCACTCTTTTCAGCTCATGAAACCTGACCTTACGGAGTAACCAGACAGCCTTCACTATCTGGTTCTGCAGGCTCCTAATTTCTGGTGAAAACTGGAAAAAATCTGTGGCCGCAATAGTTTTGTAGCCAGGACTTAGCTTAAGTGATAAATCTACTAATGACATCGCTTTAGCCAATCGCTCCTGCAGCTTATCCCCTACAGAAAGTTCTGAGAGCATATTCTTGCTAGCTTGCCGCACTTGGTTTATTAGATTACTTCGACTTTGACCACATCTACTGGTTTTCAATCGAGGTATTATACTTGAACCTTGAAGTTTCCTTTTCATTGCAAGTAAGGTCTGAGTTGACAGCTTATCTAGCTCATCAAGTACATTCATTGCAGCATCATTATGTGACTGAAAGGTGGGTGGCGCCAAATTTATCCTGCAATCTATCCGGAAATTTTCCGAATCATTAAGAATTTGATGCAGCTGCTTAAAAATATCTGCCTTCTCAATATCAATGTCCTTTTTCTTTTTGAAATCTCTGATTGATTCCTTGATAACCTCTTTCATTTTCCATCGAGTCTTCTCAAATGAAGTAGAGCCTTCTGTAACTATCGTTGCAATAAGATAAAGAGCTTTACTCGTCAAAAAATCAAGATTCATGTCAAGCTTTCTAATAACTTCTTTAGTACAGAACTTTGACTCCTTTTGTTGAACAGCATTGCATACTTTTTTATTCTGACAAATTCCAAATGCTTCTTCGACATGCAACTTTACTGTCTCGTAGAACATCTGGAATAGTAACACAGGGTAAACGAGAAAAAGAAAAGACTTGTGAAGGCCAAAGATCGCATTGGAAAAAAAAAATATACTAACAGTCATATATATAAAGAGAGGGTAAGTAAGAGAGACCTACATCATCTTCCCTGAGCAAAGATTCAGGGAGGAATCTGTCAAACAAAGACGACCAAGAGCTCATGGTTAGATAGCAAACTAAACCAAGCGGAATAGCAAACAGACACTCAGTAAGCAACTCACTCCGAGTCAGTCTTTCCCGGAGTATGCTTCTCAGGTTCAGATATATCATAACCCAAAAGCCACCTACAAGTTTTAAACTTTGAGTGAGTATACCAAAGAAAGACATCAAAAGACATAAACAAAGTCCGAAACTATTTGAGAAACATTATAAGTTTGAAACTTCACAGAGCCTAATAAGTAGAGAGATGGATTCAAGATCAACAACAAGATCACCAAAATCTCAAATATTTCTCGAGGTCTACTAAGGTAAATTTAGGGAAAGGAGAAGATAAAGAAGAAACCTTCTCTTGAGTCGAATCTGCTCCTCTTGATCCTTAATCTGTGAAACTATAGAACCACAGTCTGTCTGGAAGAAAACTGAACTATTATCCATTGTGAAGTCCTTCCACCAATGTGATAATCGAAAGAAAGCCGATTGATGCGTTGCAGCTACAGAATGTTGTTGAAGCAAGCAAATTATTACCGGCAAGAGATAAAGTTTGGAATTTTAGGGGATCAGCATAAATACAGAGTACTTATGCATCAGAATGGATTAATTGAAACTTCCAGAGAAGATAAGAAACAATACCCAACACAGAACGAAGAAATAGCTTCAAGGGAAAGCGGAAAAGAGTTCGTTGGAATTTCACCAAATTCTCCGGTGAGGGCTCCGGAAGCAGAGGCTTGAATTCTTGTCGGCGTCGTCGACTCTGTGTGTCGAATGCGCTAAAACCTTAAACCTTGAAACGATGTCGTTTGGATAAGGAAGAAATTTTTCAAAAAGGTTAATGGGCTTTAGCCTGTTTAGCTTTTTAATAAAATTTATAGGTTATGGGTTCGAATGGTATGTCAACAAAAAATAGCGGAAATATATAAACGAAATTATTAAAACAGCTGAATAATACTGAATGAAATGATGGAACAACTGAATGAATTAAAATACACGAATGATACTTTTTTGCTGAATAACTGAATCATGAAATAAATACTACGTAATTACAAAAATAAATATTAAATATAGATTTAAAAAATATCAATATTCGTTTTCTTAACCAAAATCCAAAAAAAAAAAAAAATTCAAATACGTTAAAACATGTACTAACAAAAATCAAAAATCTACATAGGACAAATGCTAAAATTCAGAAATTTAACATTGAACCTCAAACAGCTCTGATATAGGGATATGAACAAGTTGATCTTACTCATCTACCAGGTACGTATAATATAAGTACCACATTCTTTTTATGCATTAGTTACTCATCGATTTTTAACTCATGTATAACACAAGGACCACGTAAATATGTAAAAAAATTTTTTTTTATTTTAAACGCCAAAAAGCTACTTTTAACTAGATGAATCACGTTTTACATAAACTAGTTAAAAAACTAAAACATGCGGTATGGACTTGAAAAAAAATTCTTAAATACTATTTTTTTCATTTTGTGCGTGTTGAGTCG
Organism: Lepidium aucheri; assembly: GCA_900406435.1. NCBI lineage: Eukaryota > Viridiplantae > Streptophyta > Magnoliopsida > Brassicales > Brassicaceae > Lepidium > Lepidium aucheri. The sequence continues at coordinate 18,976 of OVBA01000139.1, read as the reverse complement.
AATTGTATGTTTTCGGCGGAATCACGTTTTCAAAACGTGAAAACATGAAAAAGCTACATACCATTCGAACCCTATGTGTAACACCCGACTATCAACTTAATAGGTTCTACTTGTTTATCGACCCTATAAATTACCATATCATCTTTTTTGGGTTTTGTTTTCACTCACATGATTCCAAAAATTACTTCCTCGAACGTCAACCATCATTAACTATTCCAGCTCAATCACGCTTAATTCTGAAATTCATGCTAGACAAGTGAGCAAAAAAATAAATATACTTTAGTGATATAGATGACCAAATCAATTCTATTTTACATGTACCACCACATATCATATTTTCTGCAACCGGGATGTTATACAAAGCTTGTCTTATTTTTTGATCAAAAGTGTTGCATGGATTTTTAACGGTGTGAAATGATACTATTTCAACGGCATGAAATTTATCAAAAATCAAAGACTCCAAATAAAAAAGTCAAAAATTCAAACTAATATTTTCAAATTTTAATCTATTTGGGTTTAGTTTTGGTTCGGTCTTAAAGATATATATAAATAGCACAAAGTGTTAGACACATAGATCATCAAAAACACAACCAAAGTTATATAGATAAACACAAAGGAAAATGGCAAAGGCAATAAAATCAGTTTCCATCTTCGTTGTCTGCTTCATCTTCTTGGTTATCTCTGGTAATTTAGTCTGTCTTTCTTAACATACTAGTCAATCACTTATTGTATATGTATTTTGGTTACAGATTCTCAATGATATCATATCAAATTTTTGATATGTGATAAATTATGGATTCCCGACTCAAAATTAATTAGATATATATAATATTCTATGTTCTTGTGTTGAAACAGATGTGGTAGAGATAGAAGCGCAAGATAGTAAGTGCTTGAAAGAATATGGAGGTGATGTTGGTTTCGGCTTTTGTGCGCCTCGGATATTTCCGACGATTTGTTATACAAGATGTCGTGCGAATAAAGGAGCTAAAGGTGGAAGATGCCTTTGGGGAGAGGGTGGTAATGTTAAATGCTTATGCGACTTCTGCGACGATACTCCTGCCTAATCAAACCTAAAGCAACTACTAATAAAACGCATTATATGCCTGCAAAACTTGTGTTATATATGTTTAAACCATGGTTTGTGTAATAAATAATGTGAATTGTCTCAGTGACAATGCAATAATGAATGTGAACTAAAAAAATAAATTGATAGTACGATTGTGTTTCAATAATTATGATTTGGTTCGTATATTTTGACTTTGAAGATGAAGAAAACGTGCGACTTTGGTTGTCTTTATTATTGTGTGTTTTGTAACCACATGTTTGGTCCGATTGTTTGGCAGCTAATCGAACGGGTCAAAGACGAAATTTATAAATAAAACAAAGGTTTGAATGGTGAATGCTTGTAAAAAATGTATTATATAGATTTTTTTAAACAGAAATTATGATATTAATAATAGATTTATTCTAACAAAAACAGAATTTTCGATTGGTGATCAAACCAAACTCATAATGCTTGTTTAATTACAATCAAAGTTCTTTTTTGAAATAAGATATCCTTTTTTAATATCGGCCTCCTCATAAGTTTTATAGATTCCAAAGATGGTTTGAATTAAAGATTTCTTAATTCTTATTTTTTATCTGGTTTGTTTGTATTATATAGTTTATACAGAACATTTTTAAAAACTATTTATTTATTATTTTATTTGATGTTTCTGTATGATGGATGGTATCTGTTTGTATGAAAGAATTTGCGTTCTGTCCATAATTTTATATTATATCTACAAATTGTAAAATGTTATTAGTTTCAATCACAAAATAATAATTCATGAAAAAAATATTATATATGTTTTTCATAATTTCAATTATAAGAATTTTTTTTATGAAATATGAAACTTTGTTAATCAAAGAAAGATATATACGAGAGGAAAAATGAATTAACCAGATAAAAATAAGAATTAAGAAATCTTTAATTCAAACTATTTTTGGACTCCATAAAACTTATAAAGAGACCGATATTGAAAAAAAAGATATCTTGTTTCGAACAATTTTATCAATAGAATGAATGATCATGTATGTAGAAGACCAAAGTTTACCATGGATGCAAGAATTCTTCTCCTTGTAAAGATATATATATATATATACATATATATATATAGCAGCTTGGAAAGTTAGCTGATCAAGATATAAAGACTTCTGAACTATGCGGAGCAAGAATTGGTGGCTATGGCAATTGATCTACCGAGAGTATGGCAGAAGGAAACGAAGACCCGCATGTCACTTTCTCTGTAGCTCTGTCTCCAATGGAGTTTCAGCCACTAGTGGCCCTGAGTTAAAGCACATAAAGCATGCATTTTAGGCGCCAAAATATATAAACACTTTTAGGGACATCATTTTTGAGGTTTTATTATAGGGTAGTGGTAGATATTGCTAATTCACTTTGAGAAAATTAGTCGAATCCTTCAAAATTTTATTTTATTTTATAAAAAAAAATTTGCTTTAGGCGTAAAAAATATTTGGGCCGGCCCTGTTTCAGCCGATGGAAGCCACAACCACAACAACAATGGCTCTAGCACAATTAACAAGGCATCTCTCTCAGACTACTGCTAATATTACTGATGGTATTACGACTATTTGGGACACAATTAGAGACATTAGGCCTATCAACGAAGACCTCACAAGATTCACGGCGGAAATGGAATTGGATTTGGCTACGACTTCAGAGCAAGAGGAAATTACCTTTTTGGTTAATAGAGAAACCAAAAGAAAAAGGTACTCTGACATGGATGAGAATTCATGATTTAAGGCCCCAAGATCGTTTTAGTTGAGTTTGGAGGAGGAAGATCAATTTTTGATTTATAGCCATTACTCTAGTACTTTTGATAATAGTTCGATCAAAGTCTTGAATATCTAAGTTTAAATCTTTTGTGTTAGTTACGAATTTTGTGTGTCGTTAAACCAAACTTCATGTTTTGATGTAATCACCTACGAAAGTTCGTATGACATTTCCGTTAAAAAAAAAAATACCATTGAAGAGAGTGCATGTCCTTTCTCTTTCTTATTTCTGATCTTGTGATTAAATTGGAATTTTAAAAGCAGATTGGTCCCACAGAATATCTCTGCATCACTTACCATTCAAAGCCAAAAGTACAATCACAACACAAACACGTGTTGACCATATACATTAACTCCGGAATCACTACAGCGCATCATTTTATTTCCTTAAAAAAACAAAAAAAAGCAAAACAAATATTCATTCTTATCCATAAATATGTCATCACTGTAAAATGATTGAATCGTGTTAAGAAAAGGATCACAATCAAAGATCCGTGCTTTGAATTTACGTGATTCTCATCTTTGACAATATTCTCCGACCATGAATGTGAAAAACGAGGAAACAACACCGGCCAACAATCACGGCGGAGGAGAATACACAAACACAAACCCACCGGAGAAGAAACAGTGGCGATTCAATTCTCCTTTAGCTCAAGTGAGTTTAATGGGTTTGGTTTGTTTCTGTTGTCCAGGAATGTTCAATGCTCTCTCCGGTATGGGAGGTGGTGGTCAAGTAGATCCCACTGCTGCTAATAACGCTAATACCGCCGTTTACACCGCTTTCACCGTTTTCGGCATTTTAGGCGGCGCATTTTACAACGTTCTTGGTCCACGGCTTACGTTAGCTACAGGCTGTTCCACTTACGTAATCTACGCCGGATCTTTCCTTTATTACAATCATTACCATCACCAAGCTTTCGCTATCGTCGCCGGAGCTTTACTCGGTTGTGGAGCTGGACTTTTATGGGCTGGTGAAGGAGCTGTGATGACGTCATATCCTCCACCGCATCGGAAAGGTATTTACATTGCGTTGTTTTGGAGTATCTTCAATCTCGGTGGTGTAATCGGAGGGTTGATTCCGTTTATTCTTAATTACCACCGTAGCTCCGCCGTATCTGTTAACGATTCAACGTATATTGCGTTCATGTGTTTTATGTTTGTTGGTGTTCTCTTGTCATTTGGAATCCTCCCGGCGAATTCTGTGATTCGTGATGATGGATCTAAATGCTCTGCCGTGAAATACTCTAGGCCGTCGATAGAAGCATTAGCTGTACTCCGGTTATTTTTAGATCGGAAAATGTTACTCATTGTTCCAGCAGCTTGGGCTAGCAATTTCTTCTATAGCTATCAGTTTAATAATGTGAATGGACTTTTGTTCAATATAAGAACAAGAGGATTCAACAATGTGTTCTATTGGGGAGCTCAAATGGTTGGATCAGTTGTGATCGGTTACGTGATGGATTTCAGCTTTAAAAGCCGGAGAGATAGAGGATTTACCGGAATATCTTTAGTAGCGGTAATAGGAACCATCATTTGGGCAGGAGGGTTAGTGAATCAACGAGGTTACTCGTTGAATAATCTACCAGAGAAGAAACTAGATTTCAAAGATTCAGGGAAAGAGTTTGCAGGACCTTTTGTGTTATATATGAGCTATGGACTGTTAGATGCGATGTATCAGAGTATGGTGTATTGGTTGATAGGAGCATTGGCTGATGATTCACAGACTTTAAGTAGATACAGTGGATTCTACAAAGGAGTGCAGAGTGCAGGAGCTGCAGTTGCTTGGCAAGTAGATACTCGTAAGGTTTCATTAATGTCACAGCTTTTTGTAAATTGGTCACTCACTACTCTAAGTTATCCTCTTCTGGTTCTTCTGGTCTACTATTATGTTAAAGACCAAGATGATGATGATAATGATATCGGTGAGAAGGTTTAGAGAAAAAGAATATATATGTTAACTGTAAAGTGAAACCAAAAGATTAGAGATTAAGAGAGATTGAGATAACAGAGAGTGAGAGGATGGCCACGGCAACGAAGTCAGTTTCTACCTCCACCATCTTCTTCATCCTCTTTTTGATATGGAGATGGATTCTGTTTGCCGTGCTCTTCAGGTTGATTCGCTTTTTTCTTTCTTTCTCACACTCTCTCGTTCTGTCTCTCTTTGCTTGGTTGCTGTATTTCACTTTTTGCTTTCCCAGACTAAAGTTTCTCTGTGGTTATATCATTCTCACAATGAACGTTGTTTTATCACGTTATTAGCTAGTAGAAATGGAGGTCTAAAGACAAAACTAAAAGATTTTATTTGGTTGCTTCTTCCAAATATTCTAGGCAAAAACCATATAACAAGAGAACTTGTGTCAATTTTATCTTGAACAACTGGATTTTGATGTTTGTTTGGCAGCAGCAAGTGCATAAAACAATTTTAATTCTTATGCAAGCTTGATTTAGGGTCTGAGAATCTTTGTTGGGTTAAAACCTGCCTGAGTCCTCTGCCTCTGTGGATGAAAGAATCCAGTGCAGCTCTGGAGACAGTTTGCTGTGGTTGCGACCTGAGGTCACAAAACGCAGCTATTGATTCCTTGTATCGTACCAAAAATGTTGAGAAAAATATCATATGAAATAGTATTGGCAGAGAGATTCATGTTTTCCTTTCCTTCTTCAGGCTGTAAACTTGCGGACATCAGCGGTCCCTCGTCCTCAGGTATCATTGGAACTAAACAGAAACAATAAAAGCCATTAGCTCTCGTTATTATATGCCTCAGTAATATGGTATTTGTGCTTTCCAGCCGTAGCTGAAATACATGATGTTCTCCGAGCAGTATGTCATGCACGCAAGTTGCCCCTAGCGCTTGCGTGGATTCCTTGTAGAAATGATCAATCTATAAGGTTAGTACCTGGACCACTTTCAGCTGAAAATTGTGTTCTTTGCATAGAAGAGACAGCTTGTTATGTGAATGATATGGAGATGGAAGGCTTTTGTGCACGCATATAAGGACCATTGTCTAAGAGATAAGGAAGGAATTATTGGTAAAGCATTCATATGTGGTTCTTCCATGGAATCTGTGAACCAGTTTGCTTGATTGACCCACAGACCTTTTCTTCTTACATATTTTCATAGGACATGAGTAAAGTTCCAACACCAGAGAAGAAGAAAGCACTACTGAGCTAAAAAAGACTTGTGAAGGCCAAAGATCGCATTCGAAAAAAAAAAATACTAAGTCATATATATATAAAGAGAGGGTAACTGAGAGAGACCTACATCATCTTCCCTGAGCAAAGATTCAGGGAAGAATCTGTCAAACAACGAAGACCAAGAGCTCATGGTTAGATAGTAAGCTAAACCAAGCAAAATAGCAAACAGAAAGTAGTAAATGGCAAAGGCAACAAAATCTCTTCCCATCTTTGTTATTCTCTTCATCTTCTCCTTGGTTATCTCTGGTAACTTATTGTGTCTTTCTTAACGTATTTGTCAATCACCTATTGTATATGTATTTCGGTTACAAGTTCTTAATGATCATAGCAAATTCTTAATATGTGATAAGTTATGGACTCTCAAGTTAAAATCAATTGCCCATGAGTGAGCTATGTTTCATATACATTAGATTAGAATGATCACAACTAGCACAAGATACCAAGTGCTTGAAAGGCTAAATGAATTACATGGCTGCAAAACTTGTGTTATGTTTTGATCATGGTTTGTGCAATAAACAATGTGAATTGTCTAAGTGATAATACAATAATGTGAAATAAAGAATAAATGGATAGTACGATTGTGTTTCAATAATTTATGATTAGGTTCGTATACTTTGACTTTGAAGATGAAGATAAAAGATGAATAAATCGTTCGACTTTGGTAGCTAATCGAACCGGTCAAAGACGAAATTCGAAGTGAACAAGATATCTTTAAAAAGTATACGAACATAATTATGAAAAAAGGAAAAAACTCGTATGTGACATGGTTAATATTTTCACGTGTGAGCTCTATAGATCTATTATAATACAACTAAAATATTTTTCAAATATGCGCCCATATACTGATCTATAAGAATTCATATATTATTTCAAATAGAATTATACATTGTTATAATAAATAATGATTTAAAAATAATACTAATATACCATATCATAATTTAATAATATAAAATACATTGTAATTTATATTTATTACAAATTGCACAACAAAATTATAAAAGACTTATCAAATTGAAAATAATTCCATTTTACAAATGAATATTGTATTTTACCAAAAAGAAATTGTAGTCTTGTAAACACATTAGACCTTTCATTTTTTTATATATACAATAAAATCTTTCCTAATAAAACTTTTTTGTTTAAGCAAATCCAGAAAACTTTTTTTATTTTTGATAAAAACAAATCCAAAAATTTAGTATTTTTTTATAACATTTATCGAGCTCTAAATTATTGAAGACACTGGACTAGACCCTCTGTGACACTTATTTTCGTATCCAATTATAAATCTTTCAACAAAAATTTAAAATAAATAAATAAAAACACGTTTTTGTATTAGACTTCATTCAAGAGAAAAGTCAAATAAGACGGTAATACTATAGTGACGACAACTACTGAACTATTGTAAAATCCAAAATGAAATAATGATATATGAAAAACATTTGGTCAAACGACAAAGATAGATAAAAACATTACACAACAAGTGTTGAGCATTGTCCATATATACACGTTAACTCCAAAGTGAAACAAAGAATTTAAAGAATACAGAGCAAGTAAGAGATATAGCAAGAGAAGAGCCATGGCTATGAAGTCAGTTTCAATCTTCACTATCTTTTTCATCGTCTTCTTGGTCATATCTGGTAAATTAACTAGTAACCATATACACAATTTCTCACATATTTGGTTAAGAGTTCCGGTTTGCGTTTAATTTGTGATTCATCGTATATGGTTTGTAATTGCTTAACTCAATGTATATGTAAGCGCAGAAGCACCAGAGATAGAAGCGCAGGATAGCAAGTGCCTGAAAGAATACGGTGGAAATGTGGGTTTCCGCTATTGTGCGCCCCGGATATTTCCGACGTTCTGTGATCGGAACTGCCGTAATATCAAAGGCGCTAAAAGTGGAGTATGCCGTACAGGAGCTGGTGGTGTCCGTGATATGAAGTGTTTATGCAACTATTGCAGCGGCAAACCTTAAATCAGATCATTACAAATTTACAAGCTTTGGCTGCAGACACTAATGTTTTGTATTTGAATCTAGTATGTGTTATGGTTTGTGTAATAATAAAGTAATAATAAAGATTATGTGTGAAATGTCAAATAAAGGCTCAGAATGATAGCGATGAGTATTACGAATGTGTAGAATATAGTACGGGTTACTATGGTGTCTGCGGAATTGCAAATCAAATACTCTTTCTGTTTTTAATTAGTTGATATATTACAAATTTCACACATATTATAAAATTTTTGTTGGGAATATAAATTTTTTTTAGTATAGAACAGAAGGAGTAATATGTTATCTTGGATTTTAAGTGTCTCTGAAAATAACATAACATTCACGTGCAACATTAGAGGTATTTGAATGGCTCTCCCTGACTTCAAGATTAATTGGATCTTATGATCCGCTTAATCTGTTGACCTATGGATCCATTAAACCGGAATGGGAGAAAAAATTTCTAGCCGGCTGGGAGCTCCTAGCGTTCATAATGTTTTTGTTGAAGCGGATTATCAAAAATAAAATAATACGTAGGGTAGCTTATTTTAATGTCCCAACTCCCAACGATTGATATTAAATAGGCTAGCTTATTACAACATGTGTTGATTAAAACAAGAAGTTGTGTATCTAATGCCTCGTGGCTCGTGGTTGTCTCGATCATTATTAATGTTCCAACTACCGCTATAAATAGTATAGCTTACAAATAACAACTGTTGATCATTTTTTGTGTCCCAATGATTGATATAAATAGGCTAGCTTCCAACAAGTATTGAGCATCAGTCTATCTAAACATACATTATACAAACTCAGAAGTGATCAAAGAAATAATGGCCATGGCAACTAAATCTGCTCCAACATTCGCAGTCATTTTTGTCCTCTTTCTGGTTATGTTTGGTAAATCAAATAACTCTGTATTAAATAATTAAACAGCTATTGGTATCTAGAAACAACAGTTTGTGTACATATTGTTGTGATAATTCACATTGTTATGCGTAGAGTAACTTTTGTCTAGTAGATACCAAACATTTGTTTGTATTAATCATTGCATTGAATGTGATTTTAGTTTGCTTAAATTAATCTATTTGTGTATATATATACGTACATTTGAACAGAAGTACCTAAGATCAAAGCCAATGATGATGAGTGTCTGAAAGAGTACGGAGGAGATGTTGGTTTCGCGTTTTGTGCGCCTCGAATATTTCCGTCGTTTTGTTATAGAAACTGCAAAGAAAACAAAGGAGCTCAAAGTGGACGATGTGTTTTTGGATTGGACGGTGTTAAATGCTTATGTGACTACTGCAGTGACGAACTTAATGGTCAGTTTATAAGACAAGTTTGAATCTTGCATGTGTAATGGTTTGTATAATGATGAAGTTTAATGGACCTACTAAATAATGTAACCATGGAATAAAATAAGTGAACCGTTAGAGTTCGCTTCTCAGCTTTTCATACTTAAAAATCATACTATGTCTGATTTAGATTTACGACTTAAAGAATATTATGTCACACCGTAAGTTGGAAGAAATTATAACTGGTATTTATAGGATATGAGCTTCTATACTGAATCAGACCGATTCCCTAAATACCTTTTTGGATATTCCTCAATGTCCCGGCTATTCATGGAACGTGTTTTGTTCAAGAATGAAATCTTATTAGAAATATCCATATCTAGTTCATCCTTTGAAACCATATCCTTTTGTTGTGGATATAGACGAGCTCACTTCTCTTACAACATTCTTCCAGTTGGAGCCATAAAGAGTATCGGTGTTAAGAGGCTGCTTTGTCAAAATACGAAAATTGATTTTAAGTTGGAAGTATAATCTATTACTGACATTAATAACGACGTGTGAACCACCATAGATTATGAGATTAATTTGATAGATTCTCATTAAAAGTAAGTTGTTAAATATATATCTAACAAAATATAAAAAGATAAGGACAAGTGGTTTTATGAAATATAGTGGCTAAAAGCCAATTTTCTCTATGGGAATTTGATTTCACATAATTTGCATAATTGAGTTTAGTTAATGGATTTTATCGAATATGATGTTGGTTCCAATGATAGAAAAGCATACAAGTGTTGGGGACGAGTCCATTTACACATACGTTAACTCCAAAGTGATACAAAGGGACTCAAGAGTGAAGAGAAATTGAGAGTACAGAGAGAGTGCGAGATGGCTATAGCAACGAAGTCAGTTTCTACCTACGCCATCTTCTTCATCCTTTTTTTGGTCATCTTTGGTAAATTTACTAACTCCATACACTATTTATCACATATTTTGTTCAAATTTGTGTTAGAAACTGTGATTCATATGATTTAGGGAACAATTCTCTTGAGTGATCACAGTATGATCGGTTTTTGGCATGTGCAACATGTGCATTTGCACAAGACCCATATTTAAAAAAAAAATTAAGTGTATAATTTGGGCCCAAATTTTTTGAAAAAAATATATATAGTAATTAGGGCATATTTTCTTATATCGAACAAGGTCCAAAAAATTTTCTTGTGTGATTTGTATTTGCTTAACTCACTTTATATGTAAGCTCAGAAGCACCAAAGACAGAAGCGCGTGATAGCAAGTGCCTGAAGGAATACGGTGGCGATGTGGGTTTCCGCTATTGTGCGCCTTATATATATCCGTCGTTCTGTGATCGGAACTGCCGTAATATTAAAGGTGCTAAAGGTGGAATATGCCGTACAGGAGCTGGTGGTGTTAGTGATATGAAATGTTTATGCAACTATTGCGGTGGCAACTCTTAAATCAGATCATTACATACTTTGGTCTCGGATCATCCATGTATTGTATTTGAAACTTTGTATGTGTCATGGTTTGTGTAATAATAGAGGTGAATGGTCCACCAAAGTTCATGCATAATAATGAATATGTGACATGTGAAATAAAGACTGCTACGTACGACTTTGTTTTTTTGTGATTATTGTACTTTAGTTGGAATGTGACTAGACGAGGGACAAGCTACAAAGTGAGCATGATATATTTTTATTTAAAAAGTTAGATAATTGTTAGAAGGTTACAAAAATGAAGAAAACTAAACATGCAAATATTGATTAAAATCAAAAGAAAACAAATAGCCATTCAAGGTCATATGGAAATCAAAATATTTAACTCTGAAATAACTCTGAAATCTTTTCACCGGTTAAATATTCATATCAATACTTCTAGAAAATATTATCTCGCATCATAAATTAAAAAAGATCATAACTAGTATATATAAGATATGAGCCTTTCCACTTATTACGAATTAAATTTGAGTTAAAAATTCATAATCTAATATAATATCATAGTCTATAATTTACGATGTCAAACCCGATCCAAACCCAAATTTGGTCCAATTATTAACAACCCAAATATAAAATTGGTATTGTTGACTTATCCCTGAATATATCAAAATCAATAACCAAAGTATTATTATCTCAAAAGACCATCTCGAAATCAATTGATAATGAATAGAGAAATTCATATCTTATATATACTAGTTAGAATCCCTTTCAACTACCACCGATATGGATAATATTCTCTAATACAACTATTAGTAAGTGGTTACCTCCTGTTATTATCTAAGATTGGAATCTTATGTATATTGTAACTTTAACGTAAAATATCTCGATGTAGCGTCTAGCTACTTGTACATTGTTTACTGTATCTTACTGCCGTTGGATTAGATTAATTTATGCCGAATCCAACGGTCAAAGTTGAAAGTAAGTAGCCACGCCAGGTCAAATCACAAAGAATCAAAGTATAGAAGTACAGACAGATGGACCAAATAAGTATTTCGTATAAAGTTAAACAATAGGTTTTTTTTTTTTTGTAATGGACATGGCCCTAAAGTGGTTACAGCTTTAGTAACTCGTGCTTCTCGTGAACATTTTATTAGTTTAAACTGCTATAAAAACAACAACTTACAACACTTATTAAGCATCAATCCATCTACACACACATTACTAACTCCAAAGTGAAACAGAAAGAGAATGGCCATGGCAACGAAATCGGCACTCGCAATAGTCTTTGTCCTCTTTTTGGTTATGTTTGGTAAATCAACTAACTTCGTATTCACTCTCTTGTTCAATACCAATGCATTATATGTGAGTTTAATTTGCTTAACTAAATCAATCTAAATGTGAGCAGAAGTGCCTGAGATTCAAGCTCAAGATGATGAGTGCTTGAAAGAATATGGAGGAGATGTTGGTTTTGCGTATTGTGCCCCTCGGATATTTCCGACGTTATGTTACAAAAGATGCCGTGGAAACAAGGGAGCTAAAGGTGGAAGATGTCTTTGGGGAGACAATGGTGATGTTAAATGCTTATGTGATTACTGCAGTGACGAACCTAATGATCAGTTCATAAGACAAGTTTGAATCTTAAATGCTTCATGGTTTAATGTGTACTAATGAAGTTTAGTGGTCCTTCAAATAATGTAACCATGAGATAAAATAATAGAATCGCTAGAGTTTGCTTCCGTTCATTTTTTGTTACTAAACGACGGTAAGTGGACTTTGATCTCCTTAAGGAGATTGAGCTGCGTTATTCTGAATGTTACGGCTTAACGAGAGATTTTATATATATATATATATATATATAATTGTGCTATATGGGCAAAAATCAAACTAATAACATCACTTAACATTAATCTGACTTTGGTTATTTTAATCTGTAGAATTACAGGCGTCCAACTCAAAACCAATTGGCAATGAGTGGAGAGGCCTTTATCATATATATAGTAGTTAAGTCTCATCTAAATATTTAAATTCCCGATGTGTGATCGTCTCACACACCTTCTTGAGACAATGACCCATCTAGCCATTAGTCTCGACAATAGTCCCTTATAGAATCAATTTCGAATTAGATGAATCAGACCTCTTTGATGGACCAAATCAATTCAGATGAAGCAGTGTAAGTTCAGGTTCCATGTAGAATTACAGACTTCCAACTCAAAACTAATTGGCAATGGGTGCAGAGGTTTTATCTTATATATAATACTTTAAGTCCCATCTAATCTTCAGAGATGTGATCTTCTCATAATGATGAGACTTAAAATACAGTTTCAAACGCGTTTCAAATATATTGTTGTGTGTTTGGTAACATTCACGGTTTTCAACTTGAAATACATGCTTTTTTAGTGTAACCATACCTTAATATATTGGAGTTTAAGTAATAGTGTCTAATAAAGTAATAAGTTGAGATCTTTAAAAACGTTGTAATAAGTTAATAATAGTGCATTAGGAATATAAATATGTCCTCGAGTACAGTGATTACACCTAATGACTCGTGGTTCACGTGATCATTATTGTCCCAACGATAATAAACTGCTATAAATAAGATAGGTTACAACAAGTGTTGTGCATCAGTCAATCAAAACATACATTACAAACTCCGATTTGGCCATGGCAACGAAGTCAGCTTCTACATTAGCAATCCTTTTCGTCCTCTTTCTCGTTATGTTTGGTAACTCAACTAAACCATCTTAGCATACCATTGTAGTGATTTTAAATTGCTTAACTAAATTAATCCATATTTGAGCAGAAGTAGCTGAGATCAAAGCTAAAGGTGACGAGTGTCTGGAAGAATACGGAGGTGATGTTGGTTTCGAGTTTTGTGCGCCTCGGATATTTCCAACGATTTGTTATACAAGATGCCAAGAAGATAATGGAGCTCAAGGTGGAAGATGTGTTTGGGGAGGAGAAGACGGTGTTAAATGCTTATGCGACTTTTGCAGCGACGAATCTAATCAGATCATAAGACAAGTTTGAATCTTGCATATCTCTCACTCTCATGGTTTGTATGAAGTTTAACGGTCTTGCCAAATAATGTAACCATGAAATAAAATAAGTCAACCGTTAAGACTTTCCTTTTGCTTATGAGTTTTTGTTATTGAATCACGGCATCACTACAAGAAAACATGTTATATTGTTACCAAAATTTTAATCAACATAATTATGACAAAAATATATCAATTCGTAACGAATTAAATATTTGGTCATTATATAATCAAAATATTTGAATCAAGAGAAATAGTTCTGTATATTATCAAAATATTGTGACCACTTTTTGATGATTATTATATACGATACTAGAAAACAACTCAACTTTGACCATGATTATAGTCAAAAAACAGTTATTTTGATTAATTTTTGATCAAAATCAAAGAGTCAAAAATCGTTGGTTGGAAATTTCTGTTGGTCAAAAATTAATCAAAACAACTATTTTTTTGGCTAATTTATGATTATAAACATGATCAAAGTTAAGTTGTTTTCTAGTAGTGTATGTAGATTTGGATCGATTTTAATTCAGATTGATCTCGCAGGAGATCAAAGTATCAAATTGTGTCGAGATCTCGCAGGTAAAACTGCGACCAGATAACTCAGACTGTTCGATATTTTGAATACAAAATTACAAATCTAAGTGTTACCACGTATGACCTTGCTGCGGCTTGGACAAAAACTGACTAGAAATCTCCAAACCGATTCCATCATAAAGATTACATTTTTGGTTTTTCTCGATGCTACTTTATCTGCTACTTGAGGATAAGTACGATTTTGCTTCCGCAATTCTGAATGTTATGGGTTACCTAATCTTTAAGATTTAAAACTAGATCATTTGTAGTAGGTACGTAGTGGATAGATAATACGAAGTGATTATAAAATGAAATTACAAAAAAATATATCACTTATGCTACACAAACTCAAAATTCTTAAAGAAAAATCATGAAGAAATTGAGCTATAGAACAGTTCGTGATTATGTAGTTATGTACTTATATAAAATCTATGAACATTGAAAACAAGTTTTTTTTAGTTTTTGTTAGATATTCTTCTACTTTACAAATCTGAAATCACATGAATATATCACCATAATCACACGGTAATTATAAAATACTACAAAACCTCAGAACTCTTACAGAAAAATCTTGAAGAACGTGAGCTGGGAACCGTTTACCATAACAATGTATTTGAATCAAATCTACAAACATTTGAAATTAGATAGATTGTCACTGTCAAGTAAAAGTAAGGCGTAGAATTTGTAACAACAAAATAAAAAGTTAAGGACAAGTTGTTCCATGAGAGAAAGTGTCTTCATTGTAGTATTATATTTGCAACTTTTTTAGAAATTAAAATATAGCGGTTCGCAGAATTCTGACTCTATAGAATCATGTAAATTTAGGCTTCCATTGAAGATAATAATTTTAGTGGTGCTAGACAGTGCGGTACAAATACTATTGAAGTGTGATTTTGATTAAGAAACCGGTAAAAAAACTACAATTGGTGAAAATTTTAAAATATAGATAAAGAAACTATGATTGGTAAAAATATATAAATGTTCTGGGATAAGGTGACTATAGCCAGTGACTCGTTGTTCACGTGATCATTATTGTCCCAACAATTATGAATTTGCTATAAATAAAATAGGTTATACAACAAGTGTTGTGCAATCTAAACATACATTACAAAGTCCCAAATAGCCATGGCAACGAAGTCAGCTTCAAAATTAGCAATTTTTTTCGTCCTCTTTCTCATTATGTTTGGTAAATTAACTAAACGATATTCTCAGTATACATCATTCCATTGTATGTGATTTTTGTTTGATTAATTCTATCTATTCGAGCAGAAGTAGCTGAGATCAAAGCTCAGTATGACGAGTGTCTGAAAGAATATGGAGGAGATGTTGGGTTCCGGTTTTGTGCGCCTGAAATATTTCCATCGTTTTGTTATACAAGATGTCGAGCAAATAAAGGAGCTCAAGGTGGAAGATGCCTTTGGGGAGATGGTGAAGTTAAATGCTTATGTGACTTCTGTAACAACGAACCTAATGATCAGACCATAAGACGTGTCTGAATCTTACATCATGGTTTGTATAATAATAATGGTCCTACCAAATAATGTAACCATGATATAAAATAATTGAACCGTTAAGACTTTGCTTTTGCTTATGAGTTTTTGTTACTAAACGAGGATAAGTGGATTTGGATTCTTTATTCAGATCGATCTCGCAGGAGATCAAACTGTGTCAAGACATGATCTCGCAGGTTACGCTGCGACCCGATAAAATTGCTGTAAGTATTGGGATTTCGACTAAAACTAATTCGAAATCTCCAAACTGGTTGCATTAATGAATTTTTAAAAAAATTCTTCCACATGCAGCGAAAAATGTTGAACCCTATGTCATAGTCATTATCAAATTGAGAAGAGTTTGGTTTTTAATGTTCACATTTTTCTTTTTAATTTTCGATGCTACTTGAGGATAAGTACGACTTTTGCTTCCGTAATTCTGATAGTTACAGGTTAACTAGAGATTTTTATTTTTAAAATTAGATAGATAATACAAAAAATGACTAAAATAGTATTGTTCATGGATAATCGATTTTGAAAATATCTATTTGACATATTAATTAGATGATCATATTCATAAGTTGACAAAAAAGAGGATGATGTTTTTCTTTTTTTGGTTAACATAAAAATAGATCATGTTAAATGATCATATTGATATTCATATGTTGAATTTATTAACTGAGCTAAAGGTGGAAGACGTCTTTGGGGGAGGGGTGATGGTGATGTAACTATCTATAAACTCTTTTACAAATGTTTTATTTATTTAAATTCATTTTATTATAATATGTGTATAAATGGTACAAATGTCTGATTCGTCTTTGTATATTTAATTTCAAGAATTTTAGATATCCTAACATGAAATTTACTTTTATAAATTAATCAAATATTTGTTTTTTGTCATATTAAGATTAAGACATTAAAAACTGTAAAAATAAAAATATAGTTTTAATTTATACATTTTTAGGCAATATGTAAGAGCATGTAAGGGCAACACTTGGTAAAATAGATTAAGGACTTGAAATGTTTAGCAGGACAAACGTAGATGAACTGTATTTTGGGTAATTTACATTTAATTGTCTCAATCAAAACATATTTAATGCAGAACATAAAATTAATAAAAATAAAATGATCAAGACAAGGAGAAAAATTAGACATGCACTTATATGGTAAGGACCATCGGATCTCCAACTATTTTATTGTATTTTTCTTATTGATTTACATTTATATGTGTCAATATAATTATATCAAAGTATTGTAATGATTCTTATAATTTAACTAGAATTATGTATTAGTATTTTCATTAGTTCTTATCAATTCATGTAGGTGATTATATTCTTTAGGTTATTTATTTTGGATCGGTTCCATACAACTTTAATTAAATATTTTGACTAGTTTTCATTAAGATCTTGAAATGGCAAATTATAAATTTTTATAAAATTGAATACATAATCTCTCATTTACTTAACTATCATTAAAATCTTCCATTTAGTCAAAAAATTATATATCTATATATATAATTATATTACTAAAGCTCATAATTGTATATGATGGCATAATGACGTCAATATTTGAAATTTTGTAATTTATAAAAAGAAAAAAATTGAAAAGATATTGTAATTGTTTTTGCCGGAACAAAAGCAATCTAACTCTGAATGTTACTTAATTTTAGTTCGTTTATTTTATCCAACTTATATTAATTCGCGGTTCGTTAATCCATATGGAAAATATTAAAATAAAGTTATATTATATTAGATTTTATTAGTTAATTATATCAATTAAATATTTCATATAGTTCATATAAAACTAATTATCGCATGTTTATTGCTTTATTTATCAAAATAAAAAAATTATAATAAAATTTTATAATAAAATAATAAGAAAAAATGTGTTATGCATGATCTGCATATAATCTGCATTATTTGCATTTTTTGATCTGCAGTCTCCATTCAAAGTCAGATTAAATTTTACAATTATCTATTATTTCGAAGATATGATATACACATAATATATATGTCAAATTAAGTATAAAAATCATACTATTTAAATTATAACTTAAATTGTTGGTGAAAAAAATTTGGACGATAATAAATATGTGTACAAAAATGTGAATGTTCGCAGATAGATCTGTACCTATTTTGTTTTCTTGAGAAAAACATGTTTTTCAGTTATGTTGTAAGCCAAACAACGCTAATAATTGTTTTAAAAAATCTAATGTATAACAATTCATTACATGAGCTCAAAATAAGAGTTGAAATCAACTTTTTTTTTTGTCAAGAAAATTTCATTAATGCATCTACCTACTAACAATCGAGTTTTGTAAAACAGAGCGATGAACCTCTTTTGCCACAGAGTCAGTAAAGAGATTGTTCGATCTAGCTACATAAGAGAAAGAAATTGCTGAGAAAAAAGAGAGAAAGCTGGCTATGTCTTGAAGAATGCCATAGATCTCTGGGAGGTTCAAGCTTTTGTTGATTGCTGTGATTAAGGTGAGTGAATCCGATCGGATTTCAAGATTTGATATTCCAATTTGAACGGCTCTCCGTAGGGCTGCTCTAACTGCCAACGCCTTCGTCATCAACGGAGATCCAACGAAAGTTTCAGCACCTGCAACTCTATCCATTTCACGATCCTGAAAGTAGAAAATGCAAGTTGTACCTGTAGATAGCGATTCTCTTCTCCAAGCTGCATCCGTGAAACAGACTGTTCGGTTTGAGTCCAAATCTCTGTTGATGGACGCACGAGGAGGTTTTACTGGCGATTTAACGCTCTGTGCCTGAGCCCATTCCTTAGCTGCCTTGATTGAAAGTGTAAGAATTTCTGATTCTGATTGTGATTTATTGTTGAACAATAGATTGTTCCTCGATTTCCATATGAACCAGCATATCCAGCCCGCTAAAGGCGTTGTTGATATTCCTGTTGGGGGAAGACAGAGAGACGAGTGTAAATTCTTCCAAGTAGCTGCGATTGAGGCTTGGTTTTGCAGATGTGGTCTTCGATCCAGAGGAGCAAGGTCCCAGATTCTCCTTGCAAACGCGCATGAGAATAGGAGATGATCAATCGACTATTCCAGGCCACATCTTTTACATCTTACATCCACTTCAATTTTTCTTGATCG